>JAQQZZ010114713.1:0-15076 GCA_030265115.1 Mopalia vespertina | reverse complement strand
ATAGATTTGAGTAAGACTGGGAACAGTGTGAACACCAACACTCCAACGTCATCGTTGAAGTGTTATAGATTTGAGTAAGACTGGGAACAGTGTGAACACCAACACTCCAACGTCATCGTTGAAGTGTTATAGATTTGAGTATGACTGGGAACAGTGTGAACACCAACACTCTAAAGTCATCGTTGACGTGTTAAAATTGGGAGTATGACTGGGACTTATACGATGATGATTTATTCCAATAATAATTGACACTAGCACAACCATAAAATGTCAGGTGCTTTGATAATGTTGGAAAGTTAATATCTCTCCAGTGCTTAGTAAAGACAGAATTACTGCACTCAAAGCAAACTGTCCTTAGTTTTGAAGGACTCCCTATTCAAAATGTTCCACAAGGTTTCCACTCTGAAGCCAATGAAGCAGACTCTAACTTGACTGATGTGCATGGCTTACCAGTCAAATGTGTATGAAGAGGAACTAGGTTTGACCGTACACTCTCCTAATAAACTCCAAGGTGCAATGTAAATAACCTGACATACTTGGAATATGACAGTACCAATTCCGCTGTCCTGTTCAAGTACTGTCCAGAGTGTTCCCTACACTAGCGTAGGGTAATCTCCTCAAATCCTCTCCCAATTTGGCTTCAAATTGACCTTGTCCAGAAATAAAGGTATATTGACCAATATAAAACATTGTTGGTTCATTAAATGATATTTAAAAAAAACAAAAAGATTGTCCTACATTGACTTAATTGATGTTCTGTCTGGTACTATGAAAGAGTGGTACAATGAATCCAGTCCGCTGACTGTCAGACAATTCTTGCGGAAACTCTCTCACAAGGAATCATTGATGTTTTGGATGCTCTTATCCAGAAATCGTAAGTCAATGTCGTGAAAGAGGAATACAGGGTTCCCACGCCTCCTGAAATTCCTGGAAAGTCCTGGAATTTTACTATGGTTTTTAAAAGTGCTTAAAAATCCTGGAAAATTAACAAAGAGTCCTTGAAAGTCCTTGAAAGTAGAATTCGTTTGTGTTTTGTGACAACATGACAAACTATTGTTGTAATAATAATCCATTTACAAGTGAATTTTAACATTTCACAAAAGTCGGAGACCATTTTCGTCCTGGAAAACCCTGAAAAACAACATTATTTTACTCCTGGAAAGTCCTGGAAATTCTTTTTAAATAAGTGTGGGAACCCTGGGAATAGGGAAATGTCATTTAAGGAAGAAGTGGAATGTTCAAGATCTATTTCAGGGTGAAAAGTAGTGTTCAAACGATTCTTTCAAAATTACATATCAAATAAACATATTGTATTTAGTTTGCATGCCCATAGACACCAGAAAGTTCATTATTTTCATTATTTTGGGACAACACTTTCATAGTTTGAACAGATTCTAGTTCAGAAAATTTTGCAGGTTGAATCCCATCAGGAAATTGAACCCACAACCGTCTGAGTTGGGCACCCACTAACCAGTAGTAAATGCCGTCCACCTAGACCACTCAGCCTTGGATTCCTGGATGTGTAGAATCTGTACAAACTAAGAAAGTGTTATCCCAAAATAACGAAAATGCTGTTAATATTCATTTTCTAAAAGACGGGACTGTGGCTTAGTGGTTAGTGTGTGCGCTGACTAATCCTACTTCAATGTACTGTTCACGGGTGCTTGACCGTCTGCGAAGCATCAGGTATAGGAGTCCCTTGATGTGCCTCAGGCAATTGCAGGGATTGTTTTTACAAAGTTTCCTCTTAATTTTCTGCTGAAGAAGGTGAAGGAAAGGTCAAAGTGGACAAGCCGTTGTCATATAAGTACGCTTGAGTATGACGTTAAATCCCAACCAATCAAATAAACAAACTTTTCTAAAAGACACAAAAATCCCCATATGGCTCGTTCACACTCATATTTAAACCAGCTTAACTCCAGAAGTGGCTTAAAATTGGTTTGACTTTCAACATTTAAACTGGCTTAAAATGCAGTTGTGAATGAACCCGGCTTAAAAGCCCCATAAAATTCCAAAGAGGTTATAATGACGTATAGGGTTAGTGTGATGTTTCTAAACCTGAACTGGCTGCAGCTACCATGTAGTTTACACACTTGTCCTGGAGACAGTCCTTTTTTTCGGAACCAGTTTACAACTTTAGATTTAATCCAGTTTAAAATGTGGTCATGTGGCTCAGTGGTTGAAATTTTTTTCTCTTAATACATGTGCACAATTACATGTTCTTGTAAAATGTAAAAGTAAATGCAATTAAATACAATTAAAGTGATATTGTTTAGATATTGATGGAAATGTGATGAAATTGTCTTCCTTTTCCCTAAAAATAACTATATAATCATAAATGTCTTCACTCTTCAGATATGTGAATACTCTATTTTAACTGAATTGTGTTAATGATAGAATTAAACATTCAGATATTCTTCTTTATTAAGTCTTCTGTTATTTTATTGGTTCACTTTGTCCCGCATCAATAAGAAAATCATAAATTACTAACAATATAAAACCGCGGGTGGTTGGAGGGAGCTTCATGTTGGCCTGGTGCTCTCAGAGCTAAAGGGGAACAGTAAGCCGATCTGTTTGTGCTGTCTGTATAGCATCCTGTTATTGTCCCATCTTGTCTTCGTTTGTTGCCAGTGGTGTCGGCGGTGGTTTCCGTCGCCAATTGGGCTGGCACGTCATCATATAAGTGAAATACCCTTGAGTACGACATTAAACCCCAATCAAACAAACACAATATAAAACCATAAAGAGGTCAGCTTCTATTAACACTATTCTAATCCCTCAGAAGTCCTCGAATTTACAGCGCTCAGTACAGTATTGAGCATAGAACATTTGGTTAACATTTATTGTCTTTATACACTGTGATATTTCGGTTCTTCTTGTCCTTTTTTTGTGTTTTAAATGGTTTACTCTTCAAAGGCTCTGTGGTCGGCTCAAACTAGGTAGATGCTACGGTAATTTTGGATACCGTTAACCAAGTCAACGAAACAGGAGAACTGAGGAGACAATACACCATTTAGTCCCTTGTACTTTTTCTTGAAGCCTATAGGGAGTTTATTAATTATAGGTATAGCTCCTGCAGAGAGGGCTTGTACATCACATGGTTTGCCAATGGCCTGGAACATTATACAAGAGTTGTCTTAGCCTCGTCCACCAAAGGTGAGATACGACTGGATTTATGCCAGACTGGTATGTTGCATCAATTGTGTGTAGTTGCAATATACATCGTCATTAACAGGATATGTCAATAACATGACCTTAAAAATGAAGTCTAGATATGGACAAAATCCATTTTTAAAATAATAAATTTTGATTTCTTATTAGGTTTTTTTTCTCAAATGTATGTGACACTTTGTAAGAGCAAAAACTCAATCATTTTGTTAGTAACATATTTTATTTGATTTTGGACACTTACAAGCCAAGTAGGAGCGCTATCGATATATCATCATTTGGGTACAGTTTATAGACAAAGCCCACTTAATATTTATGTTAATGCATCAGCTGTAGATGTGATGTAAGTTAAATATGGAAACAGTCCTGTTCTTTGTACAATAGAAATGATGTGGTATGATTGCTGAATGAACAACAAAAAAAAAACATGCTGCTTTACACACAGCAAATGAACACATTGTAACTTTGTTTACAAAAGTTGGAGGAGAGGGCATCAGTGCAATCGTATTCTCACGAGAGTTTCTATAGTGGATGAGACTAAGACAACTCTCGTACGCCATTCCAGGCCATCGTGCATAAATTTTCGCCAATATTTGGGGCGACCTATCAGCCACAAATTAGCAAATGAAAGAAGTGCAAAATAAGATGGCCCGGGTGTATCTTAGAGTCAATATCTCGACGTAGGAAGTAGAATTGATTATATTTAAGAATGGGCATCAGTGGTTCAGACATATTTGCACATAGGATTATTTTTGTGGTGACTATTGCTTTTTGATATTCCTGAAATCTGAGACTCTCCCTACATACTATCATGTGTTGTGCCTTAACCTTTAAAAATATACACACTAATGTGTACAATAATTACTATGTCAACTAAACTATCTTATTTTTTCAAGGCTATAGGCTACATGTAGGTCCATTTATCTTTTTAAGGGTCGATTGAATAAAATGTATACTGCAATGTGATGTGCTCCATTATATTAATGGACTAAGCCTTGGGTTTTCCAGCTGTTAAAATGATATTAAAGTGTTGAGTTCTGCATTTATGGAATATGTTCTTGTAGTCCAAATTTTGGGGCCTTGTGCCTTTGGGCGTTGAGTAGCAGCATATGTAATTTTGTGGGGTTACTTCTAACCCAGATCGTGAATCTTAAGTATTGTTGAGGTGCGGTTAACTATGGTAACTAGCATCAATGGTGGTACTTCTTAAGCCCCAAATGGTATTCACAGTTAAAGAATCTGAGCCAATAAGGATATCTCCATTGCCAATAATATACGTGTTGCGGTACAGTTACCATAGAGAACACTGTCAATAAAAAAGGTTGAAAACTGGAATATATTTGTCCAAGGCACATTTGTACTTTGTAGATTTATTAACAAACCTTTGTCTTGATGAACTAATACTTTGTTCTACGTCTAAAGTAACTACCTAAGAACAATACTTAAGATACAGAAAAGAGATTACAATAAATTAGATTTGGAAATGGTGGATAGCCTACAGCCAAGGGATGGTACAGCTATGCCAGTCCTGAGGATAGCTGACAACTTGCTGCCAAACATCAGACTTTATAGGGGCAAGACGAGACCTCTCAACCAATCAGAAATATCCAGAAAACAGTATAGAGAAATCTTAATGAAATAGGGGAGAATTTTTTATCTTAAATGTATCCACCACAATGTGGGGTACATGTCTGCTCGTCACTCCCTGCCAGAAATACCGGCAAACTCTGTTGGCAGCTCATGCTAAGTGTCTGTTCATACCCATCACACAATTTAAAATAGCTGATACATCTATCAAAATTGAATGTTTTACTCTAAAAGTAACAGGATACAGTTTCACTTAAATTTAGCTTCATTACATGCTTAAGTAGTTATGTAAAAGCTACAAAATCAAAGTCACCCAACATCTAGATTACTGAAGTGCGTATGAATTTACGAAATATAGTTCCGTCTAAAAATATAATATAATACAATTAATGACACAATTACAATCAATTAAGTTTACCTTAATTGAGTATCCTGGTCATCCAAAATAAGGTATTTACATCTGTAACAATTCAACATCTGTCTGAGTTTACAATGTTAAAAGATAAGGCTGTTGCAGCAATGTAGCTAAGGGTACCAAATAGGCATATACTGTTATGGGTACATCTTAGTTTTCATGGACTAGAAACTTTAAAAACTGTTCAGCCAATTTAAAGTTATTTTTCTAAAAAAATATTGATGTTTATGTAAACCTTGCCCGTTCTGGATAACTTTTCACACAATCAAATTCCCAAGTATCATAATTTAATACAATCTTTCCGCCAACAAAGTTCTGAAGTGAAGTCACTTTTGAAGCAGCCATTTTTTTATGTGATAGTAACTATATTCCAAACATAAAGAGAAAAGATATTAAATTACAATTAAAAGGGATTGGATATTCATTCTAGCTGTCCACTGGTGTAAAGTTGACCTACAAATAAATATTTGTGGACAAAAAGAGTGGAAATTCTCTGGAGTTCTTAAGTTTCTCTTCCATAAACAAAATAGTACGTCTCCATACCGACAGTGGACACTCACATAGCACCGACCGTATGTTAAAACAAACCATGGAACATAAATGCCTCATTCACGTGCTTCAACCATGATGGTAATTAACAAAGTTTATAACAGTAAATCAAGTTTCTCTCTCTCAAATCGCTTGAGGTCCTCTTACAACAGAAGTTACACAAAAGCAAAATCACAACAACAAATGGATGCCTTTTCACATTCAATTTTAAACCAACAGTGGACCAAAACTTGATAAATAAAAATCGACTGACGTTTTTATACGATATGAACTACTATCCTCAAGTGCAATAACTTTTAGCATGAAAATAAGCGTTTTTATAAAACATTTTCACCCTATTTAGAGAAAACAGGGAAAAAACAACGCAAATGAATCAGTTGAGCGACATGATTATGTTTTTTATTAAATAGCAATAAATTTTTATAATGTACGATAACAATATACTTTATAAGAAAACAAATATTGAAAAAATTCAGTATGTGATCGTAAAGTTTTGAAGCTCCCTCCATCCACCATAATTGATTAATTTGTAGAAAGGCTCCATCTAAAATTCTAACCTTAGTTGTATCGGGTTAAATATATATATGGCAAAAAATCTGTTTCCAGTTCACCAGGTAAACAACTAGGAATATAACTATTAATTCTCTTTAACATGACTTTCAGTAGTCTAAGTCTAACATAAAAATAAAAAGAAAGCAATGCATTAAAATCAGATCTAACTTCCATAAATTACATTAAATAATGACCTAGCATATTATCTAACAATACAACAGATTTATAAATGTATATTTAAATATATTCCAGCATGGTAACAGTTTCAGTTAATATCAAGCATTCAATTTAGCACAGAATAAAAACTGGTACATTTTTATTCTGGGCTATTAAGTGGATAAAAAACTGTACTACATATGTAAGCTCCAGCAAAAATATTTATAAATCATATTCAAATAGCAGGTTATTAAACATTTTAAAAGTTTAACTTCAAAAATAGGAATCTCCTTACAGAGAGATATTCTCAGCCAAACTTCCCACCATGGCTATATAGTATACTCCTCACTAGAACTGAAGTACAGTGGTATTACCCCATACATGGAAGTTTACCTTTTTATTTTTTGCAATATTTTTTTTGCAAAGGTAGATAACTTCAACAACATCTTGTGCAAAGACTTCAGGTAGGTCATCTATGTAAGCGAAACTGTGAATGGATATGATTTGTGTGTTTGAGTGGCGTTTAACGTCGTACTGAAGGCAGGGTATTACACTTATATAACGACAGATTGTCCACTACACATGGTTCCTTGTCTAATTATGGTAGGAAACCTCGTAAAGCCACCCCTGCGATTGCCAAAGCCACATCGTGAGACTCCCTTAGTTATATACCTGATAACGACCCTTGAATGGTATATTAAAGTAGGATTAGTAAGCACACACGCTAACCACTAAGCCACAACTGCAAGCTGAATGGATACGAGATTTGCTCACCCGTTATTCACCCGTCAGCCAAACTGTTTAGCTTATAGATTTCTTATTTTGACATTTGGCGACAAATATGGCAACCCTCCATCGTTGTTGATGGACTTTCTTGGTTATCACTTGACAATAGCCATTAGGCTGGTACGCTGTCATGAGTGAATAAGTATTAAGCACTACTTCAACCCAATTAAGCAGAACCATCTTGTGGCCCAGTAGTTTCAATTCAAAGATGTACTACATTAAAACTATAACTGTAACCAAGGCAACTTAATTCGTTCCTATTTGTACGGACATGGATATGTAAAATTTTACACTGGCTGTTAATAAAAGGATTGTTTCCATGCCGAGATTGGGGCCACAGTATCTCTTGCATTCACTTAAATCACTGTTCATCACCACTGCCCTCAGGATCCTTATAGCTGTAGCTATCATTATCGTAGTCGTAGTCATCGCCATCAGTGTCTGCCCCAGTTGACAGTGAGCTTTTCTGTTGAACATAAGTTTCATCCAGCCCATGGTTACGTAGTGTCTGGGAGTATCGTTTCTCGGCTGACTTTTTAGCATTAGACTGCAAACATATATATGTATACATAATTTTATACTCGAGCAAACACCAATAGTGAGTAATATCTATATCAAAATGATGCTAATTTATGAAGAGTCATCTTCACTGAGTTAGAATTCGGGACTCATTCTGCCTTGAGCCTCTGTAGCTCAGTCGGTAGAGAGTTGGGCCTATAACCCAAAGGTCCCGGGTTCAAATGCCGGTGGAGGCATACAAATTTTTGTCTCTTCATTTATTCAAAATATACATGTATATATGCATTTATAAAGTTATTAAGAAACATTTTGGATATGAGTGAGAAGTTCAAGCTGTAGAATTTTTCAAGCTGGTACAAAAATAGAATTTAAGGTTAGAACACCCTCAAAACGATATTTTCACAGTTTATATCTACCGGGTGTAAAGGTAGGGCCAGTGCACATAATATCCAAACACAGATAACTGACAATGCAAAAGACATTGTAAAACAAACAAGCCACTTATACCCCCCACTCCCCTCCCATCTCGTATTGAAGGGGGTAATGTTAATGTTCTGCAGCCTTTTGGGAGAGTTGCCTCAAGCCTTAAAAAATATACTAAACAGTGTGTATACTGAATAAAATATTTGTCAATAAATATAATGCCACATACCTGTTTTACTTGTTCAAAGAGTAATGGTCTTTGACTGACTCTCTGCTTAATGTCATCCAAACTTTGGCGATACTCAGCCATTCGAGCTCTGTCGTTTTCTCTGGAAAAAATAATATATTTCTTCATTGTTGTTTAATACAACATACCCCATGATATAACAAGAGTTTTAGTAAACCCAACATACACACTCTCCTGTCTGCATACCTAAGCAATTTTTTTTTAAAAAAAAGTTACAATAGGTAAATACTGTTTGGTTAGGCAAAATTTGTGAATTCCTATTAACGTAATGCTGTAAAAGTTTTATTAAGTCAACAACCTTTTTTATTAATCCAGGTAAAAGCCTACCAACTCATTAGTTATAGAAACCTGTACCCTTTGTTGATAAAATGGAACCAACGCCTAAACTAAATTAAAAAAAAGTTGGGAATTAGAATAGGTGTCCCACATGACTTGAACATCGCTTACAAACGATAAGTTGGATTGTCATTTAACTTTTTTTTAGGTCAACAGTCTCTTGCAAAGCACTGGTAATGCTGTACTATATTTACTTATCCCACCCTTGAAGTTTTTGCCGGTCCAGATTTGAAATGGTCCATTCAAAACACTTTTCAACATTTTGGCAACTGGTAATTATAATTCATTCGTCAATAAAACCTGGCTTTGAAAACTTCACTCACTAGTGCAGCATATTTTGTTGCCAATGGCAAATTGGCAAGCAGTAATTTCTACTCCTACACACTCACATGCTTTTAATTCTGCATCCTCTTGCAGGAAAATTGTTTTTTTGACTGCACTTACCTATATTCTCTCAGCTTTTCCTCTCGACTGGGGTGTGGTTTAAGATCTCCTTCATTGGCTGATGTTCTCTCCATGATATCTCGCCTTAGCTTCATTTCCTTCTGTCTTTGTCGTTTATGGTATTCAATTTCTTCTAGCTCTCTCTGACTGAGACATAAAGCTCGTGTCCTTTTAATAACATGAAAACATTGATCTAATATAAATACGCTGTTATTATATCAGTATATGCTTTTTTACAGTTATTGTCTTATTGATTCATATCATCTAACTCCTGTTCAGTTCAATCCTATTTATAGGGTGACAAGCTCGTCTACATAACATAAAAGTTGTTATGGTGACATATGGAAGTTGATAATGACAGCTCATTATAATGAAGCATGATCCATCTTGAATTCGTCTTTTTGTCACTGATGTGGACTCATGTAATAGCACTGAGCTGCAGGCCTGTGCTGTTGGGGAGAACGATCAGAACGGGGTTTCCCCGTGGTTATGCAAACTTAATTTAGGAGGACCTATTTATAGGTTACCCAAATTGTTTGCAGTCTTCGTCTAAATTTGCATTTTGCTACTGTTTTGACAAATTTTGTCATCAGATAATCAATGAATCTTGCTATATTTTTCACCAATGCACATTTATAAAAAAAATCAGCAAACCAGGGGAAAATGCAAATGTTAGGTTACCTCACAAAAATTTAGATGATCGATTTTGAGATAATGCCGGAAAAGATAACAGCACAGGCCTGAATAGTAATAGACCCAACATTCTTGTGTAGTGTGAGGGGTGAGCTTATACCCAACAATATAATTGTTAAATTGTGGTGAATTCAAAGAATTTATCCAAAAGATACGAAGCTATGAAACCGCTATGAAAAAAAAGTATTTATTTTCCTTTACAATTTAAAAAAAATATTTGACTAGACAAACTGAATAAAGACAGCGAAATAGTATAAATCAAATACAATTATATATTCTTATGGACTGATTGATAATGTTCAGTAAATATTGATTGATTGATTGGTGTTTTAGGTCGAGCTATAGGGTTTTTCAGTTATATGACGGCAATGTAACCAACAATAATTGACACTAGCACAACCAAGAAGTGAAGCGTTTCCATAATGTTGCAAAGTTAATTTTCCTCCAGTGCTAAGTAAATTATGTATTGCTACTTTTAAAAAAAACTGCCCTTAGCCAGAGGGCTGTTCAGTGAATAAAGCAAACTAAAACAGCTAGAATTATTACATAATTTTTGACACATACATGTAGCTGTCGCTCGCTACAGAAAATATGCTGTTTGTTTCCCTATGCACACTTCTTATGTTTGACACTATAGGTTGTGACTGGTTTGAAATGTACTGTGTCTGCAATCGTTTTTTGTCAGAAATAGAATACTCTTTTATTTTCATGGATGACAGAATAGAAATGATGTTTGGTTAACCGTAACCGTAGTGGCGTAGTCTTCCACCTCAAACTGTGCTAATATTAGCAATATACCCCTGTTAAGAAAACTTTCATTTTAATTTTACTTCAGTAAGATAAGTAACTTGATTAGCAACCAGACAATGTTGGCTCAAAGTATTATATTAATAAACAGATAAATTAAATCTCAGGCTTGTTTGTTATTTAATTTTTTTTACAAATTTGGTTAGGCCATAGACCTCAATCCATAACATTACACTGTAATTTCCAACATCAATATACCCGGTACATGCACTTTAACATCTACATTATAATGATGAAAAGCTGTCTTCTTACCGTCCTTTGTTGAACCTCATTTCTGCTGATGAACTTGTTCTGTGAGGTATTGAATCAAGTGAAGTCGAGGTGGTTGCAGACACTGAAAGGTAATGTTAATTAACAGATTTATTAATTCGATAGGTGTTTAACAATGTCACTTTCAGGCCTGTGCTGTAATCTTTTCTGGCATAACCTTAAAATCGGTCCTCTAAAATTTTGTGAGATAACCTAACATTTTCATTTTCCCCTGGTTTGCTAATTTTTTAAATACATAAATGTGCCTTGGTGAAAAATAAAGCAAAATTGCTTTAAAATTCAATCTTCATTGATAATGGGATGACAAAATTTGTCAAAATCGGTGGCAAAATGTACATTTCGACGAAGACTGCAAACAACCTATAAACAGGTCATCCTAAATCAGGAGGAGTTGAATCAGTTGATATTATACATTAATATATAACAAGTACAGAACTTGAAGTATCAATAAAGCATTTAGAAAGTAATTGGTGTCAGATGAATTAAGTATGACACTAACTAACTGCGTTCATATTTGCTTACAATTCTTTTTTACTATGTTGTACATATATACTACACAGTCTCAATTAAATGGTGACTTGCACCAAAAAAAATAATGCATGTATAATTATCTTACAGATAACATGTGAAAAATAATGAAATCTAGTTGAAATTTAGCTTTCTTCTCCTTTACAAAATGTTCTTATCCAACCTCATAACCCACAACTATAAAAGACAAAGACTAGAATTCTCACCAAAAGATTTGCGTGGAGTAGTTCTGGGGTTTCTGAAAGGCCATCTGCTCTCAACTGAAGTTTCTTCATCTCTTTTTAAATTACCCAGAACCTTTTCTTTCTTTTTTCCTTTGTGCAGTTTAAATGGTTCTACCACTGTAGCCTCTTTTCCACGCTTTCTTTTCTGAAGTTCTTTTTGGAACTGGCTATAAAGTTCATCATAATCTGGCACTTCACTATTTATTCGAGGCATGAATTTTCTTCGCCTTGTTTTTGTTTTTCTTTTATCTTCCTTTAATCTTTGCTCTTGGATTTTTTGTCTGGCTTTCATGCTTGGTGGTAGTGAAGCACATTGTAACATTTCTTGGGCTCTCATTTTAATTCTTATTCTCCTATATTCCTGTTCTTCCAAAGCTTTATCATCATTTGAAGAATCATACAGATAATCAGGAACAGGTTTCGCTTTAAATTCTGTTCTATAGCCAGCATCATCAGTTGATGTTGGCATAGAATTCAACATCTGGGAGCGTTTCTTCTCTTCTTCTCGCATTATAAATTTAAAAGGTTTCTCCATAGATTTCAAAAGCGTTTTACGATAATGATTACCATATCTTCTTCGTGCTTCATTCTTCTCATTATATTCATCAAACAGTGGGAGGTAGACATGAGCTGGTACAGGTGTGGCTTTGAATTTCTTCTGACATTCTGTCTCTTCTTCTCGTTGCTTTTGGAGTATTTCCTGTTCATGTAAAATTTGTGTTTTGCTCTTAGGCTTTTCTGTCTTGGAATCTCGTAGTGTCATTTCAAATGGTTTAGGTATTGTTATTCTGTGATGCCACTCTTTGGTCTTCGCTTCTTTTGGTCCGGCATCACTGTGCGTAGATGATGGTCTGCTAAATCTCCGCACTCTGGGAGCATAATCATCCACCGAAAAATTGTCCCACATGTCTTCAATTCTGGCCATGGCTGCATCAGCCTCTCTTGGGTCATAAATCTCTGACTGTGTTTCTTCACTGAAATATCGTGCATCATTTGGAATATGTATTTTTTGTGTCATTAGCTGCCAATCATCTGAATCTAAACTCTTTGACAAATTTTGTCTTCGTGCTGGTGCCGAGAATGGCCGAACACCTGGATGTAGCTGCACTGGAATAGGAGGCTTTGAAGTTAAATCTTTCATCATGTCCCGCAGTTTGATATTTTCTCTGTGTATTTCTTGGCTATCTACCAAATGGGTCGGCCTAGAGACATGTCCATTCAAAGACCTGTCCAAGTCCATATCCTCAACTACATTATCAATGTAAAAATCTTGGCCTACAGAGCCATCTGTTTCAGTGGCAAGTTTCTGGCGGTACAGCTTTTCACACAAATGAAGCGTTTTTTGATGTTCCTGTTTGAGTTGAAGAAGACGTTTATAAAACTCGTCATTAGTCAATGAACCCAGGTCTTCATCGATGACTTCTTTCGGCGGCGTTGGCATGCTGTCAAAATAACTCTGCATTGTCCGACGTGAAAGGACTTCGGGTGCACTCATTTCTGTCCCAAAACTGTCGTGAAAATTCACGGTTTTCACGCCAACAAACTCACCGTTTCTTGTATCAGACATTCCATAATTGGTAGCCTTGCTTTTCAACTGAGATTTGGCTGGTTGTTTAATACACGCGTTAGTTAAAACCGACAGGCCATGACCTGACGACGCAGCCGCCACCGTTGCCATGATCAAAATAAACTTAAACACAAAACTATGCAGGAACTCTCAGCACTTCGCTATAAAGAGTTATTCATTTGTCGAAATTACCATTAACACATATTAATACATTTTACTGTATATAATTAAAAATACAGTTTATGGGGTTGATTTTTGTTACATTTTGGTTCGATCATTACATTTTATGCCGACCATAAAAACCGGAAGTCGAAGCAGACGATTTATTTTTCATAATATGTCAGCATGAGTTTGACCGCAGTTGTTTCGTCAGCCCCCAAAGGCCTATTGTTGGCTTTTAGGGGCTCGATTGTCACTAAACATTTGGCTGCCTTGTCAATAAGGCATCAAGAGATTCACACTAATTCAGAAGATGCTGTTGACATCGTTATTTCGGGAGGAGGAATGGTCGGAGCTTCCATGGCTTGTGCACTCGGTAACTAGTTATTGGTAACTAGTCATTCAATAATGAATGAAGCGTAAGACTGTACTGAGGATATAGGCCTACCTGGGTCTAGTTAGGTCTAAATAACGCTGTACCTTCCCCATTTTATTGTGTATCACGTCCACTGTCATAATGTCCTCTGTGAAAAACGTCCGCTATATATACAATAGAGACGAAAGTTAATTATCTCTTAGGTTCCATATAGCCCTCTAGGCTCTAGCCCTGTTAACATGACAGTGAGGACTTCCCCTCACAGTCATGCTGTGTTGTCATCCTGCATACTTACTGCATAAGCGGGGCGCCACGTTCTGTACAGTTAGATCATTAAAATAAAGCCAACTCCAATGATAATGTCCCATTTATGCCCGTAGTCTACCTTACAGGCTTCCTCTGGCACATAAGCGCGATGTACGCCACTTTTTATCCACTTCAGTCTGCTATCTGCATTTCGCCATGCTGTCCGAATACGTAAGTGTACGAGTTTCGTAAATGTACGAATTCGGACAGCATGGCGAAGGCAAAGTGCTGGACGATTTCGAGCAGATAGACCGACCGTAGCGGATAAAAAGTGGCGTACATCGCGCTTACGTGCGGGAGGAAGCCTGTAAGGTAGATTACGGGCATAAATGGGACATTATCATTGGATTTGACTTCATTTTAATGATTTAACTGTACGGAACGTGGTGCCCCGCTTATGCAGTTAGTGTGCGGGATGACAACACAGCATGACTGTGAGGGGAAGTCCACACTGTCATGTTAACAGGGCTAATAGCCCTTTGGAGTGGCTAAGGGCAGTTTGCTTGAAGAGCAGCAATGCTGTCTTTACTTTCCAATATTATGTAAGCACTTCACATCTTGCTTGTGCTAGTGTCAATTATCCTTGGAATACACCGCCATCATATAAGTGAAATACCCTTAAGCACGGTGTGAAAAACCAATCAATCAATCAATCAAAGGTATCGTTGATATAGACTTGGACATGCAAGTCCTTTGATCTTATTCTAAATTTCCCAGTCTATGGTAAGAAAAGCTAGTCTAAGATGGTAAGTTAACAAGATGTGAATCTGATACTCAGTCAATCTCAGACTGATACAAATGGAATTAATATCACAAGTTTCTTGGACCTCTGGCTAAGGGCAGTTTGTTTGAAAAGTAGCAATACTGTTTTTACTTAGCACTGGAGTGAAATTAACTTTCCAACATTATGGAAACGCTTCACATCTTGGTTGTGCTAGTGTCAATTATTGTTGGAATACACCGC
>JAQQZZ010114702.1:0-15076 GCA_030265115.1 Mopalia vespertina | reverse complement strand
CGGACAGTGTGTAAACTGTGTCCCCGGTAGAACATGGCACATTATAATTCTGTGTATAGAATGTCCTCGTTAAGATATGCAAGATCACCGGACAGTGTGTAAACTGTGTCCCCGGTAGAACATGGCACTTTATAATTCTGTGTATAAAATGTCCTCGTTAAGAAACGCAAGATCACCGGACAGTGTGTAAAATATGTCCCTGGTAGAACAGGGCACATTATAATTTTGTGTATAGAATGTCCTCGTTAAGATACGCAAGATCAACGTGCAGTGTGTAAACTGTTTCACTGCTTGAACATGAGTCATTATAATTTTGTGTATAGTATGTCCTCATCAAGATACGCAAGAATACCAGACAGTGTGTAAACTGTTTCACTGCTTGAACATGAAACATTATAATTGAGTGTATAGCATGTCCTCGTTAATATAAACAAGATCACCGGACAGTGTGTAAACTGTGTCCCTGGTAGAACATGGCAGATTATAATTCTGTGTAAAGAATGTCCTCGTTAAGAAACGCAATATCACCGGACAGTGTGTAAACTGTGTCTCTGGTAGAACATGGCACATTATAATTCTGTGTATAGAATGTCCTCGTTAACATACGCAAGATCACCGGACAGTCCCCGGTAGAACATGATACATTATAATTCTGTGTATATAATGTCCTCGTTAAGATACGCAAGATCACCGGGCAGTGTGTAAACAGTGTCCCTGGTAGAACATGGCATATTATAATTCTGTGTATAGAATGTCCTCGTTAAGATACCCAAGATCACCGGGCAGTGTGTAAACTATGTCCCTGGTAGAACATGGCACATTATAATTCTGTGTATAGAATGTCCTCGTTAAGATACGCAAGATCACCGGGCAGTGTGTAAACTATGTCCCTGGTAGAACATGGCACATTATAATTCTGTGTATAGCATGTCCTCATTAAGATACGCAAGATCACCGGACAGTGTGTAAACTGTTTCACTGGTTGAACATGGCACATTATTATTCTGTGTATAGAATGTCCTCATTAAGATACGCAAGATCACCGGACAGTGTGTAAGGTGTGTTTCCGGTAAAACATGGTACATTATAATTCTGTGTATAGCATGTCCAGATTAAAATACGCAAGATCACCGGACGGTGTGTAAACTGTGTCCCCGGTTAAACATGTCACATTATAAGTCTCCGTACAGAATGTCCTCATTACCTAACCAATATTACCGAGCAGTGTGTAAACTGTGTCCCCGGTTCAAGATATCACATTATAATTGTGTGTATAGAATTTCCACGGTTAAACATGGCACATTTTAATTCTGTGTATAGAATATCCTCATTAAGATACGCAAGATCACTGGGCAGTGTGTAAACTTTATCCCCAGTTGATCATTAAACATTAATTATGTGTTTTGAACGTCCACCTTTTGATACGCAAAATCACTGGGAAGCAGGGTCTCTGGTGGAAAACAGGACATTAAAAGTAATTGTACAGAATGTCCTTATATATTTTATAATGTAGAGAAAGTATAGACAGACCATGTCACTGATTAGTATGATACTGGTGTTCACAGTTGACTTTGATATTGATTGCGTTTTAAAGTCGTACCCAAAAACATTTCACGTATGATTGTACGTTTGTTTTTTAGAAAACCTTGAGGAAATCTTGTAAAACAACTCTTATTAGATCCCGAGTTCCCTCGTGTGATTCCTCACATACCTCAGGTCCATTGGTTGCGTCATTTGACAGATAGGAATCGAAGCTGTAAGGAGGTACATCAAATGGACTTCAGCAGTCCGAAACACCAACTACTTAGCCACGGCCCTGTTGATCACTGCCCATTAGAACTTTGTACAGAGAATACATATTTAGATAGGCAAATCGCGAATCGACCATGACTCATTTAACACAAATGTATAAAATGTCCCCGTTTTGATAGGTAAACGATAATGGAAATTGTGCTATTACAAGTATAAGATTATAATGACTAAACAAGATGTTAGTTGTATGCACAATTCATTATAACAACGCACACGAAACGATGTTTTTATAAGAGAATAGAGACAACCAGAACTTTCTGCATATGATTTGATAGATAGTTGAATAGCTCAAACTAGGACTGACAAGTTTTATCACTGACAGTGTATAGGCAGTATTTACAACTCAAAATGCGCTATAGACTTAATTGCCTATTATTGCCGTGCTCCAGAATGTTCCACTCATGATGGTTATAATCAATAATGGGGCGAACGCAGAATTACCAATCATGGGAATCACATGAATGAATTTGTACCAATATCAATAGGGCATAAAATAGTCGTCTCTAGCTATGGTTTAACTCAATAAACTCATATATATTGCGTATCAAAAATATACAGGGTATGCCATTTCGAAAGTAAAGTAATATACCATAATTGTAAGGTTAACCACATCGACACTTGTTGGGTTCTCCATATTGTATACAAGTCAAGCTTGCACTTGACGGCCATCAAGCACCAGGCATCATTTTTATTTATAGAAATGTTATATAGAAATCATCAAGCCTTGGTATTGGTAACATGTGGCTATACGGCCTATAAGTTCTCAAACATGGGAACAACACTGATGGCAGTAAACGGCCTACATACTATGAATAACTACATCTACTTAAGTGTTTTAGAGACAAATAATGGCTGATGAAAGCGTTGGGAAATAATTATTTATAACACGCGAAAGAAATTAGAAGGTTACTGTGTAATTTACCCAAAATGAAAATCCAGGGTAGCAATAACTTCAATTGCTGTCGAATACAGAAAAAAGTACCAGAAACTCCAAAAGAAATATTACTGTTTATTTACATTAACGGGAGAACAGTTTAAATAGTTTTTAACTAAAAACCGCATTCCACAACTGAAAAGTAAACCCGGAACATATTCAAACAAATAAAAAATAATTATACTTCTGTTAATCCGATTCTGAACTTTAACAAAGGAAAAGTATTTCGTCATTAATTCAAACTGAATAGTTTTTAACAAAAATAGAGATTCTATCTTTGGCCAAACACTTCGGCTGACAACACATTAACATTTTTCAAATATTCTGTATAAAACCTAAACACAAACTTGTGCATTGACAGTTTTAAAAACAAAAATATATGCATACATGTTGATTTTAGTATTTGAACCTGGATTTGTCTTTAGATTAATAGACGAAAATCTAAAATCTTAAATGGATAGAAATAATTTTTGTCTTTGAGGAAAAGAAATGTATTTGCCTCAAGAATACAAGTTACTAAAGAATATAACCAACAAAACTTACCCCATGAACAATTCAACCATAAACGTTCACAATGAGTATGAATCTGTCTAGACATGAGACTACACCATCATCGAAGAACAGTGGGGGTTATCTAAACTTTATGGAATCAAACTCAACGGTTAACGCATTGACCATTTTCACATGACATTAATACGTACCAAAATAAATTGGGTATAAAAAGAGTCGTCTCTAGCCATGGTTTAACTCAATAAACTGATATATATTGCGTATCAAAAATATACAGGGTATGCCATTTCGAAAGTAAAGTAATATACCATAATTGTAAGGTTAACCACATCGACACTTGTTGGGTTCTCCATATTGTATACAAGTCAAGCTTGCACTTGACGGCCATCAAGCACCAGGCATCATTTTTATTTATAGAAATGTTATATAGAAATCATCAAGCCTTGGTATTGGTAACATGTGGCTATACGGCCTATAAGTTCTCAAACATGGGAACAACACTGATGGCAGTAAACGGCCTACATACTATGAATAACTATTTTTACTCAAGTTCTATTAGAGACAAATATTGGCTGATGTAAGTGTTGAGAAATGAGTTTTTATAACAAGCTAAAACAAACTAGAATGTTACTGTGTAATTTAGCAAAAATGAAATTTCTGGGTAGCAATAACTTCAATTGCTGTCGAATACAGAAAAAAGTACCAGAAACTTCAAAAGACATTTTACTGTTTATTTACATTAACGAGAGAACAGTTTGAATAGTTTTTAACTAAAAACCGCATTCCACAACTGAAAAGTGATCCAGAACATATTCAAAAAACTAAACAATAGCACTTCTGTTTACCTAAAAACTAAAACAGCTTTTGACCAAAAAATAGGTTCTATCTTTAGACACAGACTTTTGTTTGTTTGTTTGATTGGGTTTTAACGTCGATATTTCACTTATATGACGACGGATTTTCCACTTCACTCTGTTCCTTGCCTCATTACGGTGGAAAACAGGGAGGAAACCTCGTAAAAACCACCCCCGCGATTGCCGGAGTCAAATTATTAGAGGACAATCCAAAATCTTCAAAAAATATAAATAAACTTGGTTTCGTCTTTACGAAAAAGAAAAGTATCTTCCTCACAAATACAAATTAAGCCAACTCCATGAACAATTCACCCATAAACTTTCACAATGAGTATGAATCTGTCCAGAATTCGAGCTACATCACAATCGAATTACAGTGGAGGGTGAACTAGACTTAGACTGATAATACATTCACATTTTCCAAATGTTCTTTTCAAAAAGGAGACACAAATCCGTGCACTGACAGTTTAAAAAAACAAAAACATATGCTCACATATCTGTTTTAGTACTTTAACCTGGAGTTTTATTAATTGATAGTTGACAATCTAAAATCCTTAAATGAATAGAAATATTTTTTTTCTTTGAGGACCTTAACTAAGAAGTATAGCTTACTAAACTAACCCCATGAACAATTCACCCATTAACTTTCACAATGAATATGAATCTGTCCAGACATGGCTACATCACAATCGAAGAACAGTGGATGGTGAACTAAATTTTACGGAACCAGACTTTCCCAGGTTAACGAATTTACCACTTTGCATTAGACAACTAGTTTGGGTCTATTGTTGAATGCATATCTCAAAACCCCAAATTAATAGACATTGTTTCCATTTGATTCCATCCGAATTCATTTATGTGAGATCATTTCAAGTGTACATTATACAATACTTGTATCGCATTGCAATTGTTATGCAATAATGATAAAAATGTGTATAGTATGGTATGTTGTAGTTGTCTACTCGGTCATGAGATTTGAATATAAAAAAAAAAAAAAAATTTTCCTGACTGAGAGCAACGGTTGGTGGAGTTTGCTTGTAATCTTGGAGAATTTACGAGTACTTATTGCGTTTTGATTTCAAAGCTGTAATTCTATTTCTAATAAAGTCTTTTATGTTTCTCCAAGAACGTTTATTTAAGCTGCTTTCTTTTCCCTTACATTGATCAATCGCAACCTTGCCTGGTATGTTATACAGTTGAATGTTTCTCTCAAAATGTCTGGAAACAGCAGCTTTCTCCTGGTCTGACCACCCTCGTTTCCGCTTCAAGCCTAAGAACGTCAAGTTAAAGAAATAATCCCATTAGTGAGATATGCATTAAGCTAGCACAAACAAAATATATCTGGGTCATACGGTTTCTTTGCTCTGCAACCATCCAGCCCCCCCCCCCCCCCGGCACCACCAACCAGGGCAACAGGAAGCTCACACCCAAACATCTGCTAAAGAAAAAGTACTTTAATTATTATCCATGAATTGAAGTTAAACTATGTACACACACTAACCTCTTGTTTCGGGGATTACATCCAGATGGTCTTCAACTTATGAAAAAAAAAAAGTGAAATGGTAAATAAATACATTTAGTTAATATTACGTCCTTGCTTCAGTGAAAAAATCAGCAAATATTACAGAATGATGTGCAATAGTTCCAGCATGTTTTCTGTTGGTCATTGTGGTGCTGGCTGCTTTTTTTGCCTGCAAACTAACAACAATAGTTTTAATTTAAATTTGCGACAATTTTATGCAGCAAATGTGTATGGATCAAAACAATTGAGCATAACAAAGAAATGAAGCAACAGAAAGTCACAAACATTTACCGGAACTAATCTTACGCGAGAGGTATTTATTCATCATTGATATGCAGTTTTTATCCGTCAGCATTATCTTTGTAGATTGATATCCTTGTGGTTAGCTATGGTATTGCCAGGAGTGAGATAGCACCATATACAAGTGGAACCTTCCTTGTAATCACAGTAATCTCCAAAACTGCAACCATTTTAATACACCACATTTTTGTATTTTATTAGGGGTTCTGAGCCTTTTGGTCAGAACCCTTTTTGAAATCGAAAGGATTATTATTATTAGGGGTTCAGAGCCATTTGGCCAGAAACCCTATTGAAATCGAAAGGATTATTATTAGGGATACGGACCGACAGTGGTCATTCGGTTTCTTATTAGGGGTTGTGAGCCTTTTGGTCAGCACCCCTTTTGAAATCGATAGGATTATTATTAGGGGTTCTGAGCCTTTTGGTCAGAACACATTTTGTAATCGATAGGATTATTATTATTTTTATTATTAGGGGTTCTGAGCCTTTTGGTCAGAACCCCTTTTGAAATCGATATGATTATTATTATTTTTATTATTATTATTATCATAGACACTGCTTTAGCCTTAATATCTCTGAAACTAATAAAGCCTCAAAAACCTTGGAAACTGATAGTATATGTCGGGGGACAAAAATTTACATTGGTTTGGTCACCGGATACGACGTCACTTGGCGGCCATTTTGAAAGGTAGAAAAAATTCTTTAAAATGCTTCTTCTTCCACAGTTTTAAGTTATCAAATTAAAACTTGGTACACATATACTTCAGACTAAGGCGCTTGGGTTCTATTGAAGCTTTTTAAGAATTTTACGCGACTTAGTTCTAAAAAATCAAAATGAGGCATTTGTCTCGATTTTTACAAATTGACCCTTATTAAAAAAAGTGTTGCTTTATATGTAATCGAGGACGCTGAACACAATGGTCAACTTTTTCAAAGTGAATACCTCACTGAAAAGCAGCTTAAGGAAATCAAGTTTAAAATTTCATTATTTTTTTAAAGCCTACTATAAGAGTAATAAAACAAATTGATGTAGTCTTACATGAAGAATTTCCGCAGTCAAAGCTAATTGACAGAGTTTATTCTTAGGAAAACATCCCTGAGACACAAAAACCGCACGTTATCCTGTAGTAATATTCATACACTGCCATTGACCGAATAACTTTACACTACTCCGTTCCGCTCATGGTTATACAATAAGAGCAGTAAATAGTGTCAGGCAGATCAAACGATGCCGACAATTTTACTTCAGATAAGAGTCCGCGCATACGAAAAACGCCTAAGGAAGCCTTGTATCAAATAAAGATAATGGAATTAGCTTAAAGCTCGATTTAAATGGATAGGTTAGTTAGTTTGATTGATTGATATATTGATTGATTGATTGATTGGGGATTTACGCCATTGTTAATTCATAAAAGACAGATAGGCCCCTGATATCCCCAGAACCCCGGCATTGCTACTTTAGTAGCTATATTTTTTATTGTTATTACTTTTTTTTATTTTCTTATTGTTAATTTTTATTGTTCTGTCTTTTTTAAATTAGTATCATTATTTTAAATCAAAATAGTAACTTGTAACTAATTGATTAATTAGGGGTTCCATCATTTAGCTGGAAGCCCTATTGTTTTCGTTCGGTTTGTTTGTCACTGTTATTATTATTCTTTTTTTTCGCACCGTCTAACGTGTAATTCTTCTGTGCTCTGGTTAAATAAAACGGCTGCAGCTAGCGCCACCAAACTTTCTACAAAAGCTTTGAGTAGGTCTCTTGCTGTGCAAGAAACATTCAGACTTTTGCTAGGTCCGTTCACTCTCCTAAACTGGCATAAACGTCGATTTGGAAATTCCTCCTGAACGCCTCGTGCAATTGTACTGTCTTTAAGACCATTTAATTGCGCCTCAGGGGGTGATCACAGAAATCACGGACATTCACTAATGACGTCATAATGGCGCCTTATACTTAAGATCACTTCGCAAAAACTAACAAAAAGTAATAAAATCACAGAAAAACTTAAACTATCTAAACATTTGTTCATACTATGGATTAGGTTTGTAGAGTTCTACCTAGGAAAAATGTTTCATAATTCTATTCACACGGATAACCGGAGAAACCGTTTAAAGATTCGACACTGTAACGCTAATTGTCGGAGAGGTACGAATTTGACAACTACACGGTTAAAACGGCTGTAATGTGTTCTTCAAAACATATAATTACGACCATTGTGGCAAATCAACCGTTTTGATTCTAAAGCGAGTTATAAATACAAAGGCTTTGAGACTTCGGTCATTTTTTACCCCATGTTCTACCATAGCAAAAGTTGAAAAATGCAAATTACGACAACTTTTCTATCACATGGACTACATCGATAATTTTTACACTACAGGATAGCTAATGTCGTTCTACATTTGATAGGCACATGACCCCGAATTTGAAACACGGATATGGGCTACAACAGATGCAAAGTTTAATTCTAAAAGCGAAAGTAAGTGTTACTATTCTACGCAGTGCCAGGGATTTGGAGGGAAATACCCCAGACACGTGGCTGAATTCATGGTGTATTGGTCCTGGGTTATATTGAGGGAGAAAAGGGTCAACGTTCAAACTTATAACTGTTGAATTAAAACACTTAGACTTGTGTACTGAAGCTTGTAAGATAGACCATGATGTGTTCTATCATTTATTCGGTTATTACCCATAGCTGGGGTTGCTTGATTTTTTAATTTTCTGCGGGGCATAAAACAGGCATTTATCGAAAGCAAAACCCAAGCGCTCATTGCCATTGTTTATCACCGACACATCTAGCATGCTGTTTATATGAGAATGGTATTGACAATAGCCTCGAGTTAGTCTACCAGAGACTGTCATACCAAGTTAGTTTATTACTGCAGCATTTCATACCTATATATACCCTCAATCCGCACTTTGAATGAAGAGCGTTGTTTGATTATTTAATATAGGCTTACCAACTTGAGTTGGTTCATCATCACTGGCGTCATCTTCATCACTTAGTTCCTGATCTTCCACTTCAATTCCAAGGTCTGATAAAAGCAATTATTTAGAAAAAACCTAAACATTCTGACAACAACCTGACAGTACGAAAATAAATTTGTAAATAGCTTACATGTCCTTACATGAAAACTAACATAGATAAGAAAACATGTTTGTCCTGGGTTCTCGAGATGTTTATGTGGCTATATTTTTTCTCTCGAAAAGTAATGAATATACATTTTTTGGGGGGAGCATCGTGCCTTTACTGCATCACAGAAATAATAATATAAAAGTTAAATTTAATACACCCGACAGAACACAATAGTCTGACAATACGGACACGCATGATGAATTCTTTCGCACTTACAAATTATATTCACAGTACACAGAACTTTTCACTTCCCTTCAAATTATCACGAATACACTGTAAGTTGGGCTTACCTTCATCAACATCGACCTCGATGTCCGATAAACTGTTGCCCTGTTGTTTGGAGAATTGTCCATTTTCTAATGAGAACAGTAGTTTGGACACTTTAGCAACTTGTAATGTAGATTCTGGTAATCGGTAAAATTCTCGGTGAACGCGAATATCATGCCCTAGATAGTTGGCTAAAATATCCAACTCATTTTCCTTCATGTTAAGTAGTTGTGATAAGGTCGCTATTTGTTTTCTTAATTTGGTTGATCTCAAAAGTTTTGGGTATTTTGCCCCACATTCCTCACTGTACACCCGGAGACAGTCACAGCCACGGACATGTCCAAGAGATCCATACGATGCCCTTGCAAACAGGAACTGATTTTCTGGGTTGACACCCACTGTCTCTCTTGTTGTTAGCAAGAGGTCAATCCATTGCTTCATTTCTGCTGTAAATATAACAGCCACCTTTCGTCCTTTTTTACCAACAATCTCTATTCGTAACAAGGATTTACACAGTTTTTGTTCAAGTGGTGACAAGGACTCCATTACATCTTCTTCTCCAACGCTGTGCTTTGCTTCAAAATCTGCTATTTTCATCTTAGAAACTTCACCTTGACGTCTTCGGTTAAAAAGAATTATCTGACTTAGAGCTGCTTCACACAGATCTGACCAGGCTTCTCTGTTACTTTTTGCAACTTGCAAGGCATTGAAGGCATCTTTTCCTTTCAGTTTTAAGTGGTCAGTCAAAAGTTTGCAATCAGAGGTGAGTGGTATCAATTTAACTTTATTCCGCCTCTTTTCATCTAAAGTTCTGAGAGCATGAGTGGAGATCTCGTCTGTCCATCTTAGTTCACACAATTCACCAAAAGCCGTCGATTTTTTCAACAGCCCTTCATCTCCTACCTGAAGTGCATTACCCTTGAGTATTTTGGCACAACTTTTAAGGGAGTGCCCGACTTTCAAAGCCAATGAAGGAGTCTTAAACAGATGTGTCTCCTCGTTGAAGCCAGCCACGTCTTTTGCAGCACTCAGTACAACTTCAAAACGCAGTGGGTCAATAAAGTCCGCCAACTTGGCATCTGTGGGACCAACACTTTGTCTTAAACTTCTTAGAATCCGCCCGAGTTCCCTCAAAGTATTTCTTATTGTTGAAAATTGGTCTTTATCGTGACCTAATTTATGGTACAACTTTTCTCCAAGCTGGAGGATCAAAGGATCACTTTTAACCACTCTTGATACCAGGTCTGAGTGAAAGGTCATCAAGAGGCTTTTTAAACCTTCACTGGTTCCTTTGGGTGTCGGCAGCAGCAAACGATTGTGAGATACCACTCTGCCATGTACCGTCTTGCCTTTTGGTAGTAACATACAGCGTTTGCGATGTTTCCATAGTTCCCAATGTAAATAATAGCCAAGACACAGATCACATGGAACGTACTCTTCCCAAGAAACTACACCCTGTGGTCTATACACAACTATGAACATCCCACCTCCTTCCTGTATAACACTAGTGTTGTGACGATGGTTTCCTAGATTCCGCAATTTGCATAACAATTGTGCCTTAATGTATTTGTCAGTTTCGGCTTCATATTTGGCAACCTCAACTTCTTCCCCATGTTTGGTGAGCAAATGGGGAGGCAATTTTGACTGGGGTTTTTCACAGTAAAGACAGAAAAAACGTTTGTCATACACTCTGGAATTATTAATTTTACTCGTACTCATAACGGTAATGCAGGAAGATGATGTTGGCTTTTCTGTAGAGGATTGACTCGTATTTAGTAAAGATGCTGTTGTAGGTCTATGCACGCCGCTGGTTTCCCATAAGCTTGTGTCACCAGTTCTTTGCTTGCTCGTTTGAATAAGATCAGAGCTAGAAGTTACTGTATTATCATCATAATTTATAACAGGCGTACGATTTCTTGGTAGAAAGGATGGGAAAGGAACAGAGTTTTCAGATTCATCCGAATCGGAGTTCGCGACATACTCACTGTCGCTCTCCCTTACACTTTCAATGTCTGAATCACAAAATCCAAGATCACTGGAAAGGTATTGAACTGGCTTCATTTGTCTTAATTTCCTTTCACTTTTTTCAGCAGAATCGGTGGACTTTGATGTTGAGGTTATCGATTGTAATTCCATAGGCCAAAAAACTTGTTTAGCTTCTGGTGCAATAAATGGATAGAAATTTTCAGTTTGTTCATCACTAATATGGTCAGCAATTTTCTGTCTTTCCCCATTAGCGTTTGTTGAACTGTGAGATTGATGATCTAATACACCTGTATATAAGACAAAACACTCCTCATGATCTTAAATGAGCACTCATAGTTGGGCACACAAGGAACAAGTTACTTTGATATATTGTGTTTTTAGTATAATCAGGGGGTTGGAATTATGCCTGTATACTAATGTTACCAGAAGTACAATTTCTTCAACACTAGGGAGAATGTTAAAACATGGATTTAAAAAATGAAATTCCCTATTTGACTCTTAACATAAAGGATATTTGCTAAGTTATTATCTTTGAATTTAATGTAATGTTATTTCACTAATATGATGGCATGCGAGCCCAATGGGTGAATGGGAAGAACATTTGACGACCCTGGCAATAAACAAATACAAGACCGGAAAATGACAAGGTGCTAATAAAAAGACGTGTCAACAGAACAACTTCTTTGTTGCTCCTTAGCTATCAGAGTAGAGCGACAAAGTTCCCAACCGCCTTGCATTTGTCATTAATAATTTTGGGAGAAGTTTCAGCATTTGACCACATATGGGGCCTGGTTATCATTGACTACCACAAATAGGTTGCATTAAACATTTTGAATCAGGTAGCTAAATGACACCTAATCCTTGGTATTAAATAGGGAATGACTCAGCAATATCACATAGAAAAGACATTCGATGAGATCATGACACATATTGAAATGGGGCCCGGCTATCTGGAATAGACATAAGATGGGTGTGCGCTTGATACATTTCCAATACTCTGGATAAATGGGGCCACTTGCAGTGTGATAGTTACATAGGTAAGTAAAGTCTACCCAACCAGTTTGGATCAATTTAAACCAATAGAGATAAATCATATGTATCTGGTATAAACTGTTGTTGTAAGATACAGATTCTGGCTTAAAGGACCTGCTTCCGGATATTTAAATCGGCCCTTGGTATCTGACCACTAGTAAAGAAGTTGAATTAGTAAGGATTCGTGTCATACTGTTGCTCACAGCTTAAGGTATATCCAATATACCTGAGAAAGTAAATACACATAAGTGATATGTGTTTGTTTTAAAGTTGTTTAAGTAGTTATTACAATTTAATGTTATTTCACTAATATGGTTGCATGCCGAATGGGTGAATGGAAGAACATTGGACGACTCTGGCAACAAACAAATACGCCCCCCCCCCCTGCCTTTGTCGTGTATAATTTTACTCGAGTAGGTATGCGAGAAGCTTCTGCACTTGACCACATATCGGGCCCAGTTAGCAATAATTACAACAAATATGTTGCATAAAACATTTTGAATCGTGCAGATAAATGACACTTTATCCTTGGTATTAAATAGGGAATCCCTCGCAAAGTGACATGGAAAGGACACTCGAGGACTCATATTTAAATATGGTCCGGCTAACTAGAATAGACAAAAGATGGCTGTGCCCTGGATAAATTTTAATACTAATATTCTTGATAAATAAGGCCAAATGCAATACAGTTTTTCTTATTTCTTATTGTTGGAAATTGGTCTTTATCGTGACCTAATTAATTAAACAGCTTTTCTCCAAGATTAATGATCAAAGGATCACTTTTAAACACCCTTGACACCAGGTCAATTGGGCCCTCCTATCTGAATTAGACACCAGATGGCTGTGTGTCTCATACGCTTCTAATGGTAACACAGTTTTTGTTCAAGTGACAAGGACTCCATAACATCTTCTTCTCCAGCGCTGTGCTATGCTACAAACTCAACTACTTTCACCTTGACGTCTTTTGTTCAAAAGAATTATCTGACTTAGAGCTGCTTCACACAGATCTGATCAGTTACTTTTTGCGACTTCCCATGCATTGAAGGCATCTTGTCCTCACAGTTTTAAGCGATCAGTCAAAAGTTTGCAGTCAGAGGTGAGTGGTATCAGTTAAACCTTATTCCGTGTGTTTTCCTCTTACGTTCTGAGAGCATGAGTGGAGATCTCGTCTCTCTAACTTAGTTCACACAATTCCCAAAAAGCTGTCGATTTTTTCAAAAGCTCTTATTGTCCTACCTGAAGTGCTTTACCCGAGAGTTGTGTGGTACATCTTTAAAGGGAGTGCCCTAATTTCAAAGCCAATGAAAGATACACATGTCTCCTCGTTGGAGCCAGCCACTTTTTTGGCAGCACTCAGTACAACTTGAAAATACAGAGGGCCAATAAAAACAGCCAACTTGGCATCTGTGGGACCAACTCTTTGTCTTAAACTTCTTAGAACCCGCCCGACTTCCCACAAACTATTTCTTATTGTTGGAAACTGGTCTTTATCGTGACCTAATTTATGGTACAGTTTTTCTCCAAGCTGGATGATCAAAGGATCACTCTAAATCACTCTTGATACCAGGGCTGAGTTAAAGGTCACCAAGAGGTATTTAAAACCAACACTACTTCCTTTAGGTGTAGGCAGGAGTAAACTATTTTGAGATACCATTCTGCCATGTGCCTTCTTGTCTTTTGGCATTTACCATGTTTTCATATGTAAGTGACACTTTCTCCTTGGTATTAAATAGGGAATGACTCTGCAATGTGACATGGAAAGGACACTCTATGATTCATATTTTAATGGGGTCCGGCTAACTGAAATGGATACAAGATGGCTGTGCGCTTGATACACTTCCAATATTGTGGATAAATGGGATCACTTGCAATGGGATAGTAACTTGGCTAACTAAAATCTACCCAACCACTTCCGATCAATTTACACCAATACAATAAAAGAATATGGATCTTGTATAGAGTTTGTTATAAGATACAGCTTTCTGTTGCTCACAGCTGGAGGTTTATCCAATAAACCTGGAAAAGTTTTACACTAGGAAAATAGTTGCCTGAAATTTGTTGTAGCTTGGTTCCCAGTAAGAGTTATTTAGTAGGGCAGGAGTCCGCTTTTTGCCATGGAAAGGACACTCACTGAATGATATTGGAATGGGGCCCTGCTATCTGGAATAGAAACCAGATGGCTCTGAGTGTCCTACAGCTGCAGTGTTCTGGACAAAAGGGGCCATTTGCTTCTGGATTGTTAAATCGGCACTTGGAATCTGCCCATAAGTGAAGAAGCTGAAGATACAGCTTCGTGTTGCTCACAGCTGGATGTTTATCCAATAAACCTGGAAAAGTATTACACTAGGAGAATAGTTGCCTGAAATAGTTTGTAGCTTGGTTCTCTGAGTTATTTAGTAGGGCATAAGTCCGCTTTTTGGCATGGAAAGGACACTCACTGAATGATATTGAAATGGGGCCCTGCATGCTATCTGGAATAGAAACCAGATGGGTCTGTGTGCCATACACCCGCAGTGTTCAGGACAAAAGAGGCCACTGGCTTGGTGATAGTTAAATCGGCACTTGGAATCTGTCCATAAGTAAAGAAATGGATTTTTTTTAAGGATTCCTGTTATAATACACAATGACCTGTTGCTCACAGCTCAAGTTTTATCCAACAAACCCGAGAAATTATTACACCAGGAGAATAGCTACCAAAATTGTTTTGTGGCTTGGTTCTCGATAA
>JAQQZZ010114691.1:0-15077 GCA_030265115.1 Mopalia vespertina | reverse complement strand
ATGACACTGTCAAGATTGTGAAATATCCTTAAACATGGAGTTAAGAAATCAATTCCTTTCATAAGCCATATATATATTTCACTTCTCATCCATTCCATGGCAGTACTTAAGAATAACAAAACAAATATTCATCTTAAAATTTCTTTATTTTTCAAAAAAACATTTCCAGTTTGTGTAACTGGAAAAATGTAATTCAATTACTTGCATGGACATAAATTTCTTTCAAACAGGATTATCACAGGTGCTCTAAAATGGCTCCATTTCAATATCATATTTGTATTTTTTTCTAACATGCGGGCAGGGGGGAAACCCCCCTCCCGGACCCTCCCCCCAGTTGTCGTATGATGTCGTCATGCCACCATATTCCTAGCCTGGCCCCATCTCCCACAATGCATCATGTTACTTGAGATTCCACTGTAGGGCAATTAAACGATTAGAACTTGTTAAGGAATGTTGTGTTATAGGATCAATTATGTATCGCCGCCGTTCCAGGGAACTGCCTGTGTCCTGGTGCTCTCGAAGCTAAGCGGCAACATATGGCGGATCTGTTTGTGATGTCCTTGTATTTCCTCCTGTGATTGTCCTGTGATTGTCCTGTCTTTGTCCTGTCTTTGTCTTGTCTTGTCATTGTTTGTTGCCATTGGTGTTGAGGATAGTTTCCTTGACCCATTAGCCATGTGTGCCCAAAGCTGTGGCTAAGTGGTAGCATGTGCACTTACTAATCCTACTCCAATTTATTGTTCACGGGATCGAGTCCAGTATATGACGGAGTCACACGATGTAGCTCCAGTAATCACGTTTTAACGAGATTTTCTCTCCGTTTTCCACCAAAATTAGGTAAGCAGTGTGAAGTGAACAATCCGTTGTCAAACAAGTGAAATACTCTTGAGTACGACGTTAAACCCCAATCAAACAAACAAACATATATTAGGCTGGTATCCCGTCCTGTGAGTGAAGTAACTTTAAATACAGCATTTAACTGTGATCAAACCATCAAAGAAATGTAATGCCAGTTGATCTCTTCTGGTTTGTTTTAATTTGTACACATTGTCTTCAGCCACCTGCACAGACATTGGTGATTTTAAGAACCACCTGACACTGGTCTTAAGTCATATAATAAAGCAGGAATCATGTGTTAAAATAATTTACCAGTAAAGTTAACCAGTGTTTTGTTGTGATAACTGTAAGATTGTAAGTTAAGATTTTAATTCTTGTAAGCTGGCTATTGTTTTATTCTAGTATTCAGTAGGCTCGATAATGAGGCTGTGTCTGTATCAAATTTCCCTTTATAATTAATTGAATTTGTTATCTCGAAATAAGTCTTGTGTTATAAGTTGTACCAACTTTTAATTGCCATGATAATGTTATCTTATTGCAGGCCTTTGTGACAAGCATTCCCACGTTGTTAGCAGTGATTTTCCCATTAACCATCGGTCTGAGTTTGAATAATGTGGTCATCACCAGTGCCTTAACCCATACAGTCTCCAGTGCTGATACAGGTAGGGGATATTTATTAACATTCAGAGGCTAAACGTGAAGCTTCATTATACCCCGATGATCTTAACACTACGGGGTAAATCATCCTCATCTTTTGTACCTTGTGCTTGGTTGTGGCGGGATACGTTGAGGGGGTTTACATCACATATTGGATGACAACTGGTCATAGGAGTGAAATAACCTTTAGTTAGCATAAAACCAGAATCAAGTGGGCAAACGAAATATTGCATAAACCTGGTTGTTCTGACCCCAGAATAAACCGGAGTACTGAGTATACTGACTCCTGAATATACCAGAAACCTGAGTATACTGACCCCTGGATATACCTGACCTGAGTATACTAACCACTGAATATACCAGAAACCTGAGTATACTGACCCCTGAATATACCAGAAACCAAAGTATACTGACCCCTGAATATACCTGGGGGTGGTTGGAGGGAGTGTCATGTTGCTTTCAGGGCTAAAGGGGGACAGCAAGCCGATCTGTTTGTTGCGTCCTGTTCTTGTCCTGTATTTGTCCCGTCTTGTCTTTGTTTATTGCCAGTGGTGTCGAGGGTGGTTTCCTTCACCCATTGGTCTGGCACGTCGTCATATAAGTTAAATACCCTTGAGTATGACATTAAACCCCAATCAAACAAACAAACTGAATATATGGACCCCTGAATATACCAGAAACTTGAGTATACTGACCCCCCTGAATATACTGACCAATGAATATACCAAAAACTTGAGTATACTGACTCCCTGAATATACAGAGCAGTGAATATACCAGAAACTTGTGCATACTGGCTCCTTGAATATACAGAGCAGTGAATATACCAGAAACTTGATTGTACTGTCTCCTGAATATACAGACCAATGAATATACCAGAAATTGAGTATACTGACCCCCTGAATATACCAGAAACTTGAGTATACTGACCCCTGAATATACAGACCGATGAATGTACCAGAAACTTGAGTATACTGATCCCCCTGAATATACAGACCAATGAATATACCAGAAACTTGAGTGTACTGACCCCTGAATATACAGACCAATGAATATACCAGAAACCTGAGTGTACTGACCCCTGAATATACAGACCAATGAATATACCAGAAACTTGAGTGTACTGACCCACTGAATATACAGACCAATGAATATACCAGAAACTTGAGTATACTGACCCCCTGAATATACAGACCAATGAATATACCAGAAACTTGAGTATACTGGCTCCTGAATATACAGTCCAATGTATATACCAGAAACTTGAGTATACTGAAAGATAAATTTACCAGAAACCGGAGTATACTGACCATTGAATATACATTTGTCGACCTGTATTGACTTTCTGAAAATTCACTTAACAAGGGATTGGTTGTTAAAACATGTTTTAATTGCCAACCATTATTGTAAAACTTCATGTCATAATTGAATCTCTTCATTAAATAAAAGTGTTTAATATTTTGGGCCTCATTACCTTGTTTATTCTTGTGTCTGGTGCTGTCTCCTCTAATTCACTTGAATAAAATAAAATCTTTCTGACTCAGCGATGGACATTAGTGCTGATCTGACAGAATTGGGAAGAACACCAGTGACAGTGATCTCCGCTGGCGTTAAATCTATTCTTCACATCCCCAAGACTTTAGAATTCCTGGTAAGCTTCTGGATTTAATCTCTCTGTTTTCCAGCAAACTGCAAGCCAAAGACTTGGCTCCATTTGGTTAACTTTATTTGCGCTCTTAATACAGTCAGTTTATGTTTCCTTCCCTTGCTTATGGAGACACCCATCCATTTTCTTGATACATCTGTTTGTGACTGCAGGACTAAATAATTTTTGCCCTTTTTTTTGGAACTCAAAAGTTTTGAGGTGCTGAATATGAGAGTTGAGATAAACAAATGGAATTTGTTGATGACATGTCACTCTTCAGTTTGGTAGCTCAACCAGCCAATGCATTTAATTAATTGTCCAACATAGCATTTGCATTAGCGCATTGACCTACTAATCCTACTTCAATGTACCGTCCATGGGTTCGAGTCGGTCTGTCCACCATCTATAGGTGGGTCACAGGATGTGGCTCTGGCAATCGTGCGGATGGTTTTTGCTAGGTTTCCTCTAGGTTTTTCACTGTATTTATGCAAGGCACATTGTGAAATGGACAATCTGTCATCATATAAGTGAAATACCCCTGAGAACAACATTAAAACACATTCAAACAAACAAACAATCCTGACATGCAGGCCCACAGCCGTGGCTTAGTGGAAGTGTGTGCGATTTACCGTTCACAGGATCGAGTCCGCCTGTTGATCCTCAAGTATATGAGTGAGTCACACTATGTGGCTCCCCCAATCACTGGGGTGGTTTTTACAAGCTTTCCTCTTGGTTTTCCACCGTAATTAGGCAAGGAGCAGTGTGAAGTGGACAATCTGTCATCATATAAGCGAAATACCCTTAAAACCAATCAAATAAACATAAAAACCAACTAACGTGCAGATCATGTGTTTTATGTTTTATGTACTAGGTTTCCTCTCAGTTTTCCAACATACATTTATTTAAGAAGAGTTCAAAATGTCGTCATTTAAATCAAATACCTTTGAACATCAGTTTAACAAACAAGCCAAACATTTCATTCTGCCATTGGCCTGGAACATTGTCCTGACTGAAAACCCTTGAGCATGGCTTAACACTTCTGAGGTCGGTTGCTAGAAGCACTATTTGATTTAATCCGCTATAAGATGATGTCATGCCATGCTAAAAGTCTATCTCTAATTCATTATTAACGATTTAATCTGGTGTAAGTGATTAGTTGTCTTTCAAACAGTCAATTAAATAATCTCAAAGTTATTTCTTTTGGTATGGTCTTTTCTTTTCTTAGATGGTCAAAGACGTCTGTATTGTTTAACAATTATTGCCTTGTTTATTTTTATTCTATGCCTTTCCCTTAAGACAACAAGTTACATCCCTTGAGAGTTCAACTTGTCAACAATTTATTATCAAACATTGGCAGTGTATGCTATAACCATGTATATGAACATTAACCAGTTACAAAATGATAGCTAATAAAGACTTATGAATTCTTTATCTCAGAATATTACTTGTGACAACAGAACTATTTTTCTGTATAAAAAGACAATCTGCAATATTAAAGTTTAGACAACTTTCCTATCTTCCTGAATAATGGGTATCAATAACAAAGGGAGGAGATTTCCTTGTTATCACCTAAAAATCTTCTCTGCTGGGAGTGAGCTTCCGATTGCCCTGGATCTCGCAAAACTACGGGGCAACATGAAGCCAATCCCGTTATGATGTCTTTGTATTATGTCCTGTCTTGTCTTTGTTGCCGGTGGTGTAAAGGAGGACTTCCTTCATCCACAGGGCTGGAATGTCATCATATAAGTGAAATAACCTGAGAGTATGGCGTAATACCCTAATCAAATAAACAACCAAAAAACCTACATGTAAAACCTTCTCCTTTATTCTTTTTACAGAATATTTACAACACCTGACCTTCAGGTGTAATGTCAGTAAAGTGTTAACGAACACATATTTTATATTCACAGGAAACACAGGGTGTGTGTGTGGCAACGTATGGAGAAACAAAAGACTTCCCAGCATTCTTCACTCCAAGCAGCGGCCATCTTTCTCCATGTGCTGTGGGCAATGCAATGGATGCTGCTAAACTTATCAGTAAGAAACAGAATTAAACTATTACATTACACTTTTCAATAAATTACACTTGTAGGCCTAGAACAACTAGACCTTGCTAACACAGACTAGGTCTAGGACATGCTGAGTTAGCTGTTTGTCCTTGTTAGATAATGAGTGATTGTAAGTGTGAATTAAACAAATAATCCGATCACCACAAGCAGTGGCCTTTTGTCGAATGGTTTCACATGGGAAGATGATAACAGATTCATGTGGTCTTACATGAATATTTAGGTTAAACTATTCACAATAATAAGGTCATGTGGAAAATTACACCTTTTTCGGTATATACGTTCTGTAAACAGAAATCTCGTACACATTATGAACTTCAATGTACAGAATAAGACTGACCGGTGACTAGGTTTAGATAGTGTTTCATGCAAATCTCGTATCCATTCATGATTTCGCCGTACATGACGGACATGCCCCGCTTTAAGTCTGTGTTTGCTTTGAAGAATGACTCTTACAAATTCCCAGTACACGATTTCATGGTTTGGCTGCCATTTTGACCTACATTTGCCTTGTGAGTAAACAAGGCCATGTGCGAGCTTTGCATTTCATACATGTGTTAACGGTATTGGAAAGATTTCAAGATTTTCAGTTATAATCTGAATTCTTTTTTAATTTCAAATTTCCAGCTAAGATGGACAAAACAAAGCTGTGAAGCCTAAAAGTATGATGTCACCTGCAAGATGGTGATACTTTGAGGATGGTTATTTAAAAACAGCTTGATATCATCAGTTTTAAATTGTACTGACTTCATGTGTTACCTTTTTTATAAGTTCTATCTGACCATATCTTGATGGAATGTCTTATCAGTAAAGTTTTCTCATCATAACCTAGTGAGCTGAAACTTGAATGGTCTCATTGAGCTTTTCATTACCTGACTGAGTAAAGCTGCTTAGCCAGACTACCACAGAAGAGTTGATGTGTGTTTGAGAGAGTTCTCTCCCATTGTTGGATTAACTCATCCCCTTGTAGGTGCCCTCTGGCTAAGGGCAGTTTGTTTGAAGAGTAGCAATGCTGTCTTTACTTAGCACTGGAGGAAGATTAGCTTTCTAATATGATCAAAACACTTCACATCTTGGTTGTGTTAGTGTCAATTATTGTTGGAATACACTGCCGTCATGTAAGTGAAATACCCTTAAACATGGCCTTAAACACCAATCAATCCCCTTGTAGGCGTACTTTGTGAATAAATGGACCCTGTTCTGCCTCAATAAAAAATAATAAACCTTAACAAATGCAGGATTCAGTAATTCTATAGCATAGAGGGCGATCTATTAGGGTGTTTCTAGTCTGTCAAACTGCCTAGTGATGAGGAAAGCTGACCAGTGACTTTGTAGATAGTGGTATTGCTTTTTACATTAACTGAGTTTTATGAAAAACTTTTATTCAAAATACCTTTGATGATTAACATTTTGAGCATTATTACTTTTTTTGTCTGCACAGTGTCAGGTCAAGAGTTGAACCTCCAGAGTGGTAACCTGATAGCAGTACCAATCCCTGAGGAGTTTGCTGCATCAGGGGAGACAATTGAAGAAGCAATACAGACCGCCATCTTAGAAACAAGGTATTTAATCAGAACAATCTTACTTTTTGGTTTAGTTAAGCCACATAGAGTTTTGCTGCCATATTACTCCATATAAAAAAAATCTGTGAGTTGAGAGGGTCTATTGTTTACACGCTGACAGGGGAGTCTATAGCTAATACACACACCCAACCAATGATCAGAGTGGCTATTGCCCTATTCTGCCTCTAACTTTTTTAACCATATTAAATCACAAATATAGGATAAGAGATAGACCTCCAACATCATCTAAGTTAATACCGCTTCAAGCAATCGGGCTAAATGGGAACTGGAAGCCGATCTGTTTGTGGTGTCTGTATTGCATCCTGTATTTGTCCTGTCTTGTCTTTGTTTGTTGCCAGTGTGTCGAGGATGGTTTCTTTCATCCATTGGGCTGGCACATCGTCATATAAGTGAAATACCCTTGCGTACGACGTAAAACCACAATCAAACAAACAAACAATCAAGCAATCGGCCCCAGATGACCGAGCATGAGGCCGCTACAGCATGCTATTCATGTGACTGTGTAAGCAAATTGATATATTTGTACAGCTCTTTTACTTGCTGTTAACGAAAAATATTATCAGACTTCAATTGAGTGCATAATTCTTAAATTGTTTTCCTTCCAGACAAAAGAGTATTCATGGAAGGGAAGTAACTCCATATATTTTAAGAAGAGTGCATGAGCTGACTGCTGGTCAGTCCATGGTATCCAGTATCCTTATCTAACTCCCTAGTAATGTCATCTCTGTATAGTTATAAGACATTTGTAAATAATTATTCTTTACTTTCTACTACTGGGAGAGCTTCCTGGTGGTCTCAAGCTTTGTATTGCATGCTGTGATTGTCGTCAGTGATGTCTTGGGTGGTTTCATTCATCCATTGTCCAGCAATCGAGGGGGTGGTTTTTACAAGGTTTCCTCCCGGTTTTCCACCATTATAAGGCAAGGAACAGTGTGAAGTGGACAATCCCTCGTCATATAAGTGAAATACCCTTGAGTACAACGTTAAACCCCAATCAAACAAACAATCATTCATCCATTGGACTGGCACGCTGTCATGTGAGTGAAACAACCTTAAGTACTGTAAATCACCTAAAATTTCGTTTATGAACAATGCTTACATTTTTGCTAGTTGTGACAATACTGCAGCATGTAAACAGACAGATTTATGTTTTCTGAGAAATCTTGTTGCTTTCTAACTGGGAAATCAATCTTCTGACTCTCAAGACACAATTTCCCAGCCTTTAAAATAGCTTCCAAAGTAGCAATTTTATGGACGAATTTTTAGGTGATTTAGGGTATGGCATTAAACCTCAATTAAACAAACAAACTAGCTGAAGTTGCACAAAGAGATAGATTTGTAAAACATACAGCAATAAATACTGTTTACAGTTCAAGGCCACCTTTATGATGTCCTCGAAAGTTTAGCCATTTCTGAAAGCACCTGTTCTTTAACGAATCATTAGATGTCGCTCTGGTAAAGAACAATGCGGCTGTGGGCAGTCAAATTGCTTTAGAATTGAGCAAACTACAGAAACAAAAGATGGAGGGAAAGAAACCAGTCGAGAGATTTTCTGGTGTTGATATCAACCGAGTGAAGAAAGCATCTGGTCCAGAAATACAGAAACGTTCCTATAGATCTTACAGGAATGATATACCAAGTCGACCAGTAAGTCTAATATCGGTTGGGAGGGGGTTACAAGGTTTCCTCATGGTTTTCTATCGTATTTCAGCAAGGAACAGTGTGGACTTGACAATCCATCATGATATAAGTGAAATGCCCGTAATACAACATTAAACCTCAAATGAACAAACACTTGAGCAGTTTATGGTTGTGTTACTGTGTTTATTTAGAACTGGAGGTCGCTGTCACCACGCTAGAATCATACCCTTAACTCTTGGGTTAAACACTGATCAATCAGTCATAATTTGTAACTGTTACCCGTCTGACAGATGGTTTAGATCATACCTTATACAGCATTATGTGAACAGAAACCAGACAAATCCATGACCTCACCAAACCCCCTGATTGACTAAATGATTGACTGTTCATAAGCTCATCACATTAAATTGAGTTACAATTTGTTGACAATACTCTCTATATTACAGGTAGTAGTGGGCGGGGTCATAGTAGATTTTGTCTCAAAGGTCAGCTCCCCAAAGTTCAAGGTCAGTGTTTTATTTCTTGTTTGACTTTTATTTTTGTTTTTAAACCAAAAAGAAGAAATTCTCCTTATAAGCAATATAACTGGAATATTCACAGAGGAACTTTTAAATTACTCTGTGCATTACTTTTTTTGAACATCCCATTAGGGTTATAATTTTTATGAAAAGTTGCTCCTAGTGTGAAAAGAATAATTTGCAAATTTCTTTAAAAAACAATATATTCATCGTGCTTAATTTAACAATATTCATGTCTGTCATTTTGTGAACTCGATAACAAATTCACAGATTATCTTTAAACTTGGAATATTGTTTTTATGCACACCTACATGTATGTTTTGTGAACATAAAAACGTCAGGACAAATTCACCAATAAACTTGAAACTTGGGATATAGTTTCCGCCTGTTATGACAACGGGGGGGATTGCATTTCACCAACTTCTACAAAATGATGTGGCAGTCATTTTGTAATCTTACAATACATGTATACTCATAGGTGTAAGAATTGTGAACGCAATATTTTGAAGAAAAAAAAAATTCTGGGATTGGCTTTCAACTTGGAATGTAGCTTGCGACTATTGTGGGACTGTATTTCACTATTTCACAAACAAATATGGCCATCATTGCGTAATTCTTTGTTGTTCTGGTTTGTACGCATTGTGAGCGCAATAATGGGAAAACAATTTTCACATATTAACTCTAAAACTTTTTAAGACAATGGATGGGATTTTATTTCACAAAATTCCAGAAGTCCCCTTTGTGTAATTTAACAATCATCATTACATTTAATGATTCAGTGTTCTAACAACTTTCCCAAGCCAATTTGTCTGCCATTGTACATTTGTCAATTTCCAGATACGATGTGAATATGACAACTTAAAAACAAATTTGACAGAATAATTTCAAAACTTGGACTATATTTTGTACCTAATTCTATTTGCAAATATGGCTACCATGTTTGTAATATTATTATTTATTCAATTTTATATTGTGAGGATCATAACTTAAAAAAAAGTTGACATTTAGCTTCTTTCAACTCATACCACAATTGGGAATGCTTTCCTCAAAATTACACAAACCATATGATGATAATAATATTTCTCCGAGCTTTGAAAGTAAACTGCTCCATTAATAATATCTTCTCATCATTCGAGGCTGGTAAAAACACCAATCACGCTAAACCATCATTATTTCTATCCTGCAAAGAATATTCATTTTGCTTTACATTACTACACATTTGTAGGTATGTGAGTGTTGACAGTATTCTCATCAAAACTTATGGCCAGCGACCGTGGCTTTGAGGTTAGCGTGTGCATTTACTAATCCTACTTTGATGTACCATCCACCGGTTTGAACCTGTCCCACTGACCTATGAATGTATTTTAATCAGACCGTGGCTTAGTGGTTAGAATGTGCACTTACTTATCCTACTTTGATGTACCGTTCACTGGATTGAGTCAGCGTGTTGACAATCAGGTATTAAAACGAGTGAGTCACAAGATGTGGCTCTGGCAATCTCGGGATGGTTTTTACGAGGTTTCCACTCAGTTTTCCACCGTATTTAAGCAAGTAACAGTGTGAAATGGACAATCCGATGTCATATAAGTGAAGTACCCTAGAGTACTAAGTTAAATCCCAGTCAAACAAACAAATTGAACCGTATGCCAAAAAAGTATTGGTTATGTTATTTTTTTTTTTTTACTTCGGATTTTGTTCACAGCTAGATGGCGCCACATATCCTGGCTTTGTTCACCAGTCGCTTGGTGGAGTTGGTCGTAATATCGCCGATGGTTTGACACGTCTTGGTAATGAAACTCTCCTGATATCTGCTGTAGGAGATGATCCTCAGGCCAATGCTTTCTTCTCTAACTCTAAACACATGGTAGGTACACAGCCCAGCCCATTTGAGACTCATACTTAGTAGTTCAGGCCCTCTGATTTGAGGTGAGTGATCAGTGTTAAAGCATACCTCGAATCAGAAGGCCTGTAGTTCAAATTTTCTAGTAGTAAACTAAAAAATACATAAAATTTAGAAATTAAATATTATCATTACCCCTGGCTAAGGGTAGTTTAATGGAATGTAGCAATGCTGTCTTTATTTAACATGTACATGTATCACCTATACTCTTGGGTGAAATAGTACAAAAAGAAGAGTTCATTTAAGATTCAATACATTTTTGGCCCATACACTTTCTTCCTAACATAGACCTGGGGCCAGTTGCTCAAAAAACTATTAGTCGCTACAGCCAGATTAAATGGCTGATAGTGGATAAGAAATATACCTTCAGCATAGTGTGATATCCTCTAATAGAGTATTTAATGTAATAGGGCTCTGAGCAACCGACTATTAAATACACATACCACTGTTTTGTTGTAGGACATTTCTGGTGTCCATGTATTAGAAGGGGAGAGAACTGCAACTTACTCTGCCATTTTGAAGAGTTCTGGAGAACTTCTATTTGGTATAGGGGATATGGCCATACATGCCAAGATCACACCTCAAATGGTATCTCAAATTAGCATATGTTTTCAGAGGATTAATTACCATACTTATAAGATGTATTATATAGATAAACTTTAATACAGCATATGGTTGGTTAGTTTCCTGCTGCCTAGGTGCTCTCAAAACATAATATACAGACCTCTGGGAGTTTATCTAAAACATAAGATGATTCATCGATTTTAATTGATCTACATCCCTGTGCTAGTGTGATTACTTTTAAGAAATGTACAGACCTGCCTACCTGCCATTTCATAGTGGTTAGCGTGTGTGCTTACTAAGCCTACTTTGATGTACCGTTCACAGAATCTAGTCTGTCTGTTGACCATCAGGTATATGAGTGAGTCTCACGATGTGGCACCGACGATCTCGTTTGGAGGTTTTTACAAGGTTTCCTCCCAGTTTTCAACCATAGTTGAACAGTGTTAAGTGGACAATCTGTCTAGTGAAATACCCTTGAGTATGGTGTTAAACCCTAATCAATCAACCAAACAAACAAACAATGAAGGTAAAAACAACATACATCACCTCATTTAAGGGGAACAGGCATGAAGCTCACCCTCACATTCAATACATATAATTGTGTATATTTTCGGAATGTTACCGAAACTGTATGTTCTCAGGTGTGAAGATAAGCAGTATAGTGGGTCAAATCAAACAATAAAAAGGCCAATATCTGATAGTTGGGATCTGTCTGAAGATGTAAGACCAACTACCAGCTGTTCCATGTCCAGCATGTTTTGTGTTGCCATGGTGATTTGAGGGGCAACATGAAACTGAGCTGCTGTGGTATATTGCTTCCTTTGATCAGTGGTAGCCCTAATATAAGTTATATGTGTTTTACTCTTAAGATATCGGAGTTTGAAGATGAGCTGTCTCGTGCCCCTATTGTGTGTATGGATGGCAATATAAGCCCAGAGGTCATAGGTCATGTCTGTGAAATCTGTTCACATTATCATATTCCAGGTAAGTTATAAGATTTGAGAAATTGTTTGGTAATAAAATGTACGTGTATGTTAATTTTATTCTTTTAACAAACAGTGTTCTCTGCATTAGGGGCCCTTTGGGTAAAGGCAGTTTGTGTGAACAGTAGCAGTGCCATCTTTACTTTGCACTGGAGGAATTTTAACTTTCCAACAGAATCAAAACACCTAACATTTTATGGCTGTGCTAGTGTGGATTATTGTTGGAATACACCATGGTCATATAAGTGAAATAGCCTTAAGCACAGCTAAAAACACCAATGAATCAATCAATCTCAGTGATAGGATGAGAGGAAACAGATCAGTCATGGGGTCCAGCTTGAATCTGGTTTGCTGCTAGTGGCTTGGTTGGGGATTTTATCCATGAATCTGTCATATAAGTGAACGTCTCTAGAAAAATGTGTAAAATCACACCATATGCATCTATTACAATGTAATTAACCAGGAATACACAATGTATATGAGAAATGCTGTCATTGAAATGTGTGTGTCAGGGGTTTCCCTGCCTGACGGTGGGGAGGAACTTCCTGTTGCCTTTATCATGTTGCTGCTCTCATAAAAGCTCAGGAGAAAAGAGGGCTGCTGTTATTGTAATGTATTTGTGTTGCATCTTGTCACCATCATGCCTTACTCATTGGACTGACATGCTGTCATATGAGTGAAGAAACTAAAGCGCAATCAAACAAACATAAACTGTTAAATACAGGTATATAACTAAGCAATCTAAGTATGGTGTAAGAGACACTAGATAATCCTCTTAATCTGATGACAGGTGCTCTAAAGGCATCCACTAGACATGTAGTTTATATATATTTAAAAGTGGATGATATTAATAACCGATAGCATTCGATTTAGAACAGATTCCCTAAATCACCTCAAATTTCGTTTATGACAAATCCTAACTTCTTTGCTTGTTGTGACAATATTACAGCATGTAATCAAACAAATTTATGTTTTCTAACAAATTGTGATGCTTTCTAACTGAAAAATTAATCTTCTGCCTCTTAGAAACAATTTCAAAGTCCTTGAAATAGCTTCCAAAAGTGTAATTTTATGGATGAATTTGAGGTGATTTAGGAAATGATTAAGATCAGATATTGTATTTTTTTCTGGAATGCTGGTGTGCAGAGTATTGTTTGCAATAGTTTCTACTAGTGGTATGTTTAGGGGTGTATCTGAGGTACCGTTTGCTCTCGGTTTTACACCATATTTAAGTCAGGTAGAGCGAAAAGTGGACAAACCATAGTCATTTAAGTGAAATAGCCTTGAGTGTGACATTAAGCCCCAGTTAAACAAACACAAATTTATGAACAGAGCTGTTAGTCAAGATAAGATCTTATTTTAGCATCTCCTCTACCCCTCTATAAATGAAGGTTGCCATTTTTGTTTCCAGTATGGTTCGAACCAACTGATGTCCACAAAGCCTTAAAGCCATTCCAGACATCAGCAGGAGGGAGCCTCACTTTCACTTCACCAAACCTCAGTGAACTACGGGTGATGTACGAGAGTTTAACTGGTAGAGACTCTACAGAGCTCAGTAAGTCTTTCTATCATAAGCCCTTGAGCAAACGGCTGTATTTACCCATCACAATCATGTTGTCTTAAATACATAGTAGCACTAGAGGAACATTAATACTTCTAATATAACATTTTGTTTAGTATAGCTACATGTACAGATGGTCTCAGTCCTGGTTCAGTGGTTAGCATATCTACAAATGACAGATCAAAGTGAGTCACAATATGTCTCCAGCAATCGCACGGGTGGTTTTTACATGGTTGTCATCGTATTTAAATAAGGGACAGTGTGAAGTAGACAAATAATATAAGTGAAATATCATTGAGTACAATGTTACACTCTGATCAAAGAAACAAACAAAATTGTGTCAGAGTACATTATTACTGTGTCTGGGTGGGATATGGGCAACGTCAACCCCCTGGGGGGATGTTGTGGACACATTGCCAATTCCTGAGTGGGGTGTTGTGGGCACAATGCCAGTCTCTAGCTGGGGTAAGTGCACATTAGCAATCCCTGGGTGGCATGTTGTTGGCACAATGTCAACCCCAGGGGGGGATATTGTGGGCACAATGCCAATCCCTAGGAGGGGTGAGGGCACAATGCCAATCCCAAGGTGGGATGTTGTGGGCACAATGTAAATCCCAAGGTGGGGTGTGGTGGGCACAATGTAAATCTCAAGGTGCGGTGTTGTGGGCACACTGTCAATCCTTGGGTTGGATGTTTTGGTCAGAATGCCAATCCTTGGGTTGGATGTTTTGCTCAGAATGCCAATCCCTAGGTGGGATGTTGTGGGAACAATATCAATCCCTAGGTGGGATATTGTGGGAACAATATCAATCCCTAGGTGGGATGTTGTGGGAACAATATCAATCCTTACGTGGGTTGTTGTGGGAACAATATCAATCCCTAGGTGGGATATTGTGGGCACAATGTCAATCCCAAGGTGTGGTGTTGTGGGCACAATGTCAACCCCTGGGTGGGATGATGTGGGCACAATATCAATCCTTGGGTGGGATGTTGTGGGAACAATATCAATCCCTAGGTGGGATGTTGTGGGAACAATATCAATCCCTAGGTGGGATGTTGTGGGAACAATATCAATCCCTAGGTGGGATGTTGTGGGAACAATATCAATCCCTAGGTGGGATGTT
>JAQQZZ010114660.1:0-15081 GCA_030265115.1 Mopalia vespertina | reverse complement strand
CGATCCCGTGAACGGTACATCGAAGTAGGCTCCGAAAGCGCACTCGCTAACCACTAAGCCACGGCCGCGGGCCTAAAGGTGGTAATGATGGTTGGTATGGGGGATCCTAAAGGTGGTGGTGGGGTAATGATGGTTGGTATGGGATCCTAAAGGTGGTGGTGGGGTAATGATGGTTGGTATGGGATCCTGAAGGCGGTGGTGGGGTTATGATGGGTGGTATGGGATCCTAAAGGTGGTGGTGGGGTTATGATGGTTGGTATGGGATCCTAAAGGCGGTGGTGGGGTTATTAATGGGATGAAGCTTCTATAAATATATTTTCACACAATGTTTTTCGGTGTGTGTTTTAGGGGTGCTGAACACACACCTAAAGCAATTAAAGGTTTGCGGGAGGCTACTCACCTAGGCCTATACAGATGACAATGCCTGTCAAATGCTCCTTAATCGTAAACCTGTAGGATTCTTTCGTACACAACCTTTTGTATCAAGAAGACTTGATCTAAAAATGAAAAGAAAATATATTGCATCGCTCTATAATTGCGGTACCTGGGTCCGATTCCACAAAGCATTTTTATACATAAGCCTAAGTGACAATATTTAATTTCTCAGTTTTGAATTCAAACATTTAAATATTTATAAAGTGAGTTATCATACAATATATAACTGTATAACTAAATTAAAGACAGGTTGCAAAAATCTTAAATTAAGCCTTCATGAGTATTTGGACCGTGGTCCAATGCAACTACATGTATGCTAGCAATATGCCTGTACTACTAGCAGAGAAAAACAGCTCTGTCTTTTTATTTATGATATCATATTGCCATTACCTTGCCGACAGATTGAATGCCCCCACATAAAAAGGTCTACTAGTTCTAAATAACGTCTCACCTTCTGAATGTCCTTGTTGCTGTCAGTAGTATCTCAAAGGCAATAACAAAACGAAGAAGCTGAGACGTTTTTTTAAAACTAGGCCAAGGGATGTCTGAACGAAGTTAAAAAGCTTGTATTTCATGAGTGTTTGACATCAATCGTCCTAAGAACTCTTACTTTTAGTCACAGGGGCCTACCTTCGTCAGTCAGAAAGACAGCGGCTGACAGTGAGATGTTTGTCTTTCACGTCAAATCGCTTTCACAACTGCCGCCATGTGTGCTTACAGAGGGCGCTGAAGCTGTCGATGTAGAGCTAGAGGTCTTATAGAGTTACCTCCTATTTTTAAGCCACGGTTCACTGAGAAATCAGATATTTGCTTATGTCTCGAAAACTGTTCATCGTAGACATGTCAAAATGGTCGCATTTGTAAGAGAGAAAAGGTGGGCATCAAGGGGTATTTTTTTTACAGTTTGCCCCAGATATATCCCCCTCCACTCCCCGCCAAGATAGACAGGATGACTAGAATGCCCTATGATGGTAAAAAAGAAAGTCAAATTATATAAAAGGCTGTACATATAAATAAAGCATTTTCTCATTTAACTTAATGGCAGATGAATTAGATATCACACCTATTTTGTGCGTACCGGTGTGTTCTTTTTTACTACTTAAGCGATAGGGGCCCTATACTTGATAGGGGCCCTATACTTGATACCGCCGGAGTGGTAGGCCTAAGCTTGTTGACTGAGTTTGTAAAATGTCATTTCGCATTAACTTACCGCGGGAAATATTCGATATATGACTATGGCGGTAAGATCATCGATTAAGATACAACTCTTCTTTTTTTTATTTTGTGGTACCGGTAACGAAGTTAGGGTTACCGTATAGTGTTTCCTTCAGGGTAAGGGTTAGTTTTTGCAGTATAGACCTTTATTTTGAAGAATTGAAGTAAGTGGAAGAAGGATTAATTTGAAAGTTAATATGCCGTTAAAATTAAAAATGTAATTTACGTAGCCTTACTAAATGACGTCTTACCTTCCCTATTTTCTTGTGGCCATGTTATCAAGTATAAACGCCATAACGACAAGGAGCGTAGGAGCTGACCTGCAATGCCTTCGATTCAGTCTTAAAAATTAATGTCTTAATTTTCCTTCTATGCAGCTCCCAGCCTCAAAATTATAGCTACCTGGTAGCATATATGTATAATATAACAGTCATTTCCGATAATTTGTCGTCGGGGGAAAACATCGTGTTAGTAAGCTTATCAAATTTCTTCTTCGAGAAAAACGACCGATATATTGGTCAAAATACGACTGATTTTTTAATTTATTTTACCATGTCCCTTCCACCGTTCCATGGTTCTGTATGAAATAACCCTAAAAGTGGAGGTAAACAAAAACATTAAGTAAGCCGGAATATAGGCTGTAACTATAGCAGTTGTACTGAAATATGGAGTTCTGAGTAGGCTACATCATTTGAGCTCCATTAGGTCCAACCTCATACCCCCAAAAGCTGAACATTTTTCTCTCCCTGATCATTCGGTTAAATATCATTTTGAAATCATGCCGATTGAAAAAACACAAATTCTTCCCTCTGAAGGAGAAACCAAACAGAAACACTTATAGAAAAGAAAGGCTTATTTGATTAAAACTCTTTAAACTTTGTTTCCACTGGGTTTCAACCAGGTGAAGGGTCTAAAAACGAAATAATTCCATTTGTATTCCAATATGACCAGCCAAGCATCCAGTTTGCTAGTCTCATTTTACAGGAATATCAAAATCTTGTACCTAAAATGTCTCCTACTCTCTTACAAAGACCAATTATAACATACAAGAGAAAAAAAAATGTAAAGGACCTACTGGTTAACGCAAAACTTCGTTTAAATCCCGTTATAGGTAATTTTGTAACAAACCCATGTAGCCTATAATGAACATCCTTTTTGCTTCTTTCTCTAAACATTGAGGAATATGAACGCTTTACTCAGAACACAAATTCCCAAACTGCTGAGTACAGGCCATCTATTCACACTCACTTTAGTTTGTTTGTTACTTTCTACTCAACGTGGCTTTCAACACTAATCAATCAACCAAACAAATTCAGAAAGCTAATCACAACAGCATGCATTTTATCCAAGCGTGTATATTGTGATTCATTTAGAGCTCTTATTTGTAAATTGTGTTTTTGAAACTAAATAGATCTACACAATACAGATTTACTGCATAACGTTTTTATTTATAGTGTTTTAGTTTCAAATGAACAAATTGCAAGTCCTTTATAGTTATAGATTTTTGACACACAGAATTTAGAAAATGACTTGAAACTAATCGTGGAACCATTTTAAGAGTTCGCTCCCCCTTATATATGGGAGAACCATGTATTATATATGTAGCAGAAACTATAAGTACTATGTATATTCCAGCAAATCTTCCATTATCAGACCTAGCTAATATGCCTTTCTTTTTTATATGAAATTAATCTTCTCATTATATAAATTTTTCCAAAAATTAAAACCGTTTGTTTTTTATGTAGGATTGGCTTGAAATTATATACCGTACCATTTATTACAGAATTTTGTTTTGTCTTAAAAGTGGGACTGTTTTGCCTTATTAATTCTATTTCGACTATATATAATATCAGAGAACAGAGAATATAAAACGCTGTGGTCGACATGTTAATCCAATTGCTTTGAGTTTGTGTAAGGTTCTGAACTCAAGGCATGGCTTTATTAAGAGATAGATGAAGTGTCTTGATAATCCTTAAACATTCTCAATTTACAACGTCATGAAGACGATTTAATAAAACTGGATAGAATTATACATCCTCTGGCCGATTACAAACAGGTGCTTTGGATTAACGCAGCATACTGTCCAACGGTAGATACGCGCGTCCAGTGCATCTGCTGACAGTCCCTTCGGGGTGTTTCTAATTGGCAATAATGAAAAACACATTTAAAAAAAACAAATAGAACAAATAGAGACACTTTATGTTTCAATTCCAAGTAGAAGTTAGGGTCACCTATCTGTGGTTTAAAGTGAGGATTCAAACATCGAATGATTCCGATTCCCGACCCTATACTACCTTATCAAATCCTATACGTATATCCAATACTATATAGTCATCTTGTCTAGCCGTATAGGCCTACTCTCAAGAAAATTGACATATTTAATAGAAAATTAACTAAAGTACTCGCAAAAGAACGAAGCCAATTCAGATCTAAACGTCGATTCTCGGTCGGAGTCAACTGTAATATTATTTTAAAATTTTCATAAAACATCCTCTGGTTTAGTACATTTTGTTCTCATTTCCAGCTCATGAATCAAGCTTTTTACAGTATTCTGGAGAGTTAAGTGTCAGACACGGCCGCATAACCCTCATCCCCGACATTAATGCAGAATAAGTAATTCCGAGCGCACTTGCGGCAAAGCATATATATTCGAAGAACCGTTACATCGTCACTACTCAATCGTAACAATTTGCCCTTCTGTCCGATCATCAGTTGGTCTTATAAAATAAAAGAAAAGTTGTCATCCATACAGTCTTTTGCCATCTTTTGCCATTCAAAAGTATAGATTTGAATGAAGCTGTAGAAATGACGTAGAGCTATACCAGTCTGCTATGTTGGGGGCGTATACTTGGTTAACGGTATCTGTTCTTCGCCAATTAACACCCGAGGGGTTGATTTTCTGTTAAAACTGCATGGTATATATAACAGTTCTTTAAAGGCTTCAGCTATTGTGGGACCTACAAATGCAATAACACACGTGGACTGGATAATACGATTATGACAATGCTAACACCTGTGCTCACAGGGGGGAGAACTCTACCTTTCCTAACTCATTCATATATGTATTGTACGTGTTTATGTATTCGTTTATTCACCAGACACAAAATTTAAATCAGGGCAATAGGTAGTGAGATTAACAACAATTGTACAGAGGGCATAAATAATGTCCATCAACGTAAGTTGTGGGGGGACCAAACTCCTAGGAGGATTGATCTGTCACCGTAGTAGAGAATAATTGCTAGCGGATATTAATGACGACGTATTATCGTATTGTCCACTTAATTCTTACTCTTCAGTACTTAAATACGGCGGTAAACTGGGAGGGAAGCTCGTAAAAAAACACATCTGGTATTGCCGGGGTCACCTTGTGTGACTTTATCATATTCCCGAGGTACTCTCGAACCCACTAGTGAGCGGTTCGTCGATCGAGGATCAGTGGCCAGACACGTCAACCACTGAACCGCCGACCCTCATATAATCGTATATATATTTTGAACAAATGAAGAGAGAACATTTTGCCTGCCTCCTCCGGGATTCGAACCCGGGACGTATATATTATATATATATACTTGTATTGAGTACTATAGAACATTAACAATACAATACACACATTTTACAAACAAGCAGTTTGTAAAATGTGTGTATTGTATTGTTAATGTTTTCTTATTGTGGAAAATAAAAATTTAAATTAAAAAAACAAAAGTATTGAGTACTATGAGTTACAATTAATAGTGCTTGCAGGTCTCTCAAACTAATAAGTTATATTTAAACAGTTAATTTGATTTAGAAAACGTTTTTCAGAATTAAAATATAATTAATTACTAAAACTAATTGTAAATAAAAACATCCAAATCTCCGAAGATATTTAATGGATTATATGTGAATGTGACGGGATTATATGTGAATGTGACGGGGTTATATGTGAATGTGACGGGATTATATGTGAATGTGACAATATTTTGCATATATTCAAAGAATATATCAGTTTTCTCGTTTCCTTTATTAATGCGTGAAAGACACATGTTATTTTAGTCCATAAGTTTTCTAAGAGAAATAGAAATGGGTAACAATGAAAACAAAACAAAAAACAAAACAAAAATATCAGTATACAGGCTTGAAATAACCTGGCTTTTTCTGACCAGCTGATCATTAAGATGTCTTTAGAATATACACAGCAAGGCACTTTTGTCTATTGTTTATCTATATAATCGCTGTACAATCACTGGATATGTCTCGGCAGGGTTCTTGGGTGCTTGGGTATCAATAAATCTCAGATCAAAGGGTGCCGAATAAGAGTCGGTTTATACCAGGTAGAGGTCAGCTTATTTCGTCTCTCTCCAATCTTCAAGCCAATTCTTCGTCGCTTTCAATTGGGCAATACAGAAAACCAATAGAATGAGATGACCTACGGATACATATAAATTGTTAATACCACCTTGTAGAATCAATCATACGATCCAGCCCGTAGGACTCAATATCGATCAGTGCAATCTACATTACCTTTACTCACGTGACCGTTCTCTATTTATAAACATGAAACCATTTGGATGTAGAACTCGAACAAAATACAGCAAAGAACAGGTAGGTGGGATTAAGGGCATTCTTTCCAATCTCATTATCTCACCAGACATATCTGACAGAATTTATTTGCCCAAGCACAAAGAAGACCTATAGCAGCTATTACAAGAATACAGATGTACTACACAGTCATTATGATCATTAAAAAATTCGGGATTAGACAATATTCAAATGAGAATCATTTTAGTTGTATATTTTCTAATGATGGATTTTGTTTCTGCAGTTAGGCCAACTTAACATAAATCTTTAAAAATAACCTTACTTTAATTGAAAATACAATTATTTTAAAGTCAAATCGACAACCTACTGTTTGTTACATAATATGCATGCATGCTGAGGACATTGTGAAACAAGCAATCAAATTTCGTGAAAAAGTGCTGCATAAAACTCCTATAACACACAAACAAAGACAGACGAACGAAGGAACTTTTTTTTGTTTTAGGTGCTGATATTGGAGCGGGTATTTGAAGAGACCCATTACCCTAACATAACCACATTGGACATGCTATCAGATAAGTTGTCTGTGGCCGTGGATAAGCTCAATGTAAGTCATACTGATCTTTGTGTTCGCTTAAATTCAATGTAGACCTGGTTTCAATGATTCGACGTAACATGCAATTGCCGTCTTAGAACACATGTTACACCTACGAAATGTTTTATAAAAAAAGCATTCCAAAGACGACTCGAAGATTCTCAGTAATATCGATAATTGATATCACATATCATAGATGAAAACAACCACAGCCAGGAGTGAGAATGGTGTCGTCCGACCAATCAATGGCGACCAATCAATGGCTACCAATCAATGGCTACAAAATCAATGGTGACCAATCAACGGCTACCAACCAATGGCGACCAATCAATGGCGATCAGTTTGAATATGTGCCAAACAATTGTTCTGTCTGATATAATAACCACTTACTTTCTTATACAGAGCGACTTGGTTCTTTAATCATCGTATGGCAGTCAGGTTTTCACAGGAACACACCTTATTGTGTCGTAAAACGCCTCTGGAAGTTCTGACATGCCCAGAGACTTATTTGTTAGGGGAATTCATTTTTCCTCATTTTCTGTTTGCTTACAGATATGGTTTCAGAATCGCAGGTCGAAGTTCAAACGACAATCTAAAGGAAATAATGTAGGTTGGATGAGAACACAGATATTTAAAGACAATTACAAAAATGGCGCTCGCCATGTCCTCTCACCGCCATGTTTGACCAATGTCACAACGCCATCAACAAAGTAAGAATATAATTCAATTACATCCCATTTTATCTATTACCTCGCGAATAACCATACAATAATGTGAATTGTGAATCCATTTGGAAAATTCTTCGATTGGGTTAGTCATATAAGGCAACCGCCAGTTTTTAGCTCAGGGTTAGGGTACACAGTCAAATAACACTGACCGTAATATGAACCTAACAGTAACATTAAGATTATCGGATACAGGAGTTTGTGAAGTGGGGCTCGTAGAAGCAATCGCAATTAAAGAAAATCGCAAGAAAATTTGGTCCGTCAGTTTGATTGATCCATCAAGATCGATCTTAATTGATGCAGTTTGAAAAGAAGAAGAAGAAAAAACAATATGTTTACACGTATTTTGCACTCTAAAAGTCTTAGTGTCACATCAGTCACTCTGACAGGACAAGGATGTAGGCCTGCGGGAATTCCATCAACAAGTACTCTGTCAAAAAGTTACAGTTCAAATTTTAATAATGTCTATCAAATAATCCCCTGTTTATATAGGAGCACGTTTCGAGATTTTGAAGTTTTTCAGAGAACAAAACAACGCTATTACAGTGCTATCGAAACTTAAACAAAATAATGCAATATTGACGTTTATTTTGCAAAAAACTATTATTAAAATTGTTTTTTACTGCATGCCTGAAAGCTATAAATTAATTTGCGGTAGCCATTTAAGTTTAAACATCAAAACCCAACAAAAAGTTACGGGTCCAGGGGCCACCTAGGCCCCGGAAGCTCTGGGGATGAGGAAAGCTTGAGCGACAATCTATAGGCTCGCTTTGGAAATATCTTCTGGGCGAGAACGTTGATAAAAACTATATTTTATTATCCATATTTAAATTTTACAATATTTGTCCAGAGTTACAACATGACTATTTTATGCTCTGAATGTGTGTGGTGATAATTACGAACTTGGTGAGACTCTCAAACCCTAAAGCATTCTTATATGTACTTCATCAGGATGTGCCTTGTTGTTTAGATTTTTGTTGTTTTAGAGTTTTTTTAAAAATATCTCGTAAGCAGTGTCATGATACAATTACAGTCCGTCACAGGCATACACGTCTGCATCATAAAGCAGGAGTTGTATTATTGCTATGCCAACCTTTTTTTGTTTTTTATAGATAAACGAATATTTTATTTCCAGTCAGATACAGCAAAACATTTACACACAACTTCTGCTCTAACTTGTTTCCAACAATTCCAACATATTTGGAATGTGCACAAAAATAATCGAGAATGTGAATATGATGTGTTGGAAAAGGGTTATTAAGCTGGCTAGATTTTTTGTGATATTATTTTTTTCTTTTCCTTTTCTACGAAAGTAGTTTAAGATATACCACAATGACAACAAGATATATTTGGCTCCTCTGCCCCCTGCCCCCCTCCCCTTCGTTAACACGAAAGCAACCAATGGCTGATCACGTTTCATAAAGATGGTACAATTGAATGTAATTCACTAAGGTTTCTCCCTCATAAACGCTATAGCCCAACCATTGGGACGAGTTATCCAGTATATTACAAACAATTATTTCATGTTTGAGAAATGCTTATGGTGATTTGTCAACTCTCGCGGTGGGCTCTGTGATGAATTCCAGGTTTTATTTACATTCGTCGCGGATATAATAGAAAATTGACTTAACCAAATTACCACAAAACTCTTCCGAGTTCCTTTCAAAGGCTGATTAATAGCTGCCTAGTTTATTTAAGCTAAAATAACTTATTAAAATCATAATTCATCCAATTACCAATACTTAACTTACTATTTAACTGTTCATTGTAAACTAAAATTGTGTATCATTTACATCCTATGTTATGTATAATCTGAGTCACTTCCTTATATCAGAACACTTGACTCTCATCCTCCTTAGCGGACATATCCTATGTTATATATTATCTGATACAATTCCTTATATCAGGACACATGCAATCCCGTTCTCCTTAGCGGACATATCCTATGTTATGTATTATCTGAGACACTTCCTTATCTTAGGACACATGTGACCCCATTCTCCTTAGCGGACATATCCTATGTTATATAGTATCTGAGACACTTCCTTATATCAGGACACATGTGGACCCATTCTCCTTAGCGGACATATCCTATGTTATATATTATCTGAGACACTTCCTTATATCAGAACAATTGTACTTTCATTCTCCTTAGCGGACATATCCTATGTTATATATTATCTGAGACACTTCCTTATATCAGAACACTTGTACTCTCATTCTCCTTAGCGGACATATCCTATGTTATATATTATCTGAGACACTTCCTTATATCAGAACACTTGAACTCTCATTCTCCTTAGCAGACATGTCCTATGTTATGTATTATCTGAGACACTTCCTTATATCAGAACACTTGAACTCTCATTCTCCTTAGCGGACATATTCATTGGTTAGTTTCAATTTCTTTGAAATACCAGGTTGATCAAATCTTAACCTATGAAATACCAGTTTGCAGGTTGATCAATTCTATACATATGAAATACGAGTTTGCAGGTTGATCAATTCCAAATCATGACGAATATCTTGTTTGTTACATATTAATCATATATTTTCTATACCATGTACATGACCATTACCTTCTCTGGAGATGGCTTTAAGTAACCCATAACAACTGCGGATTAAGATCTATTTACACATTTGTCTCTGGAAGTTTATCTAGTACATGAGATGATTCGTCGTTTTTTTTTAATTAATCCACATCCCTGTACCAGTGTGATCAGTTTTTAGAAAAAATATATTCCTGGATAAAACAGATTGCATGTTTGTATTGTTCTGTTTTGTCTCCATATACCACAATCGTGGTCAGGCTGGAAATAAAGTAAACTCGAAACCTGAACATCTGTATCTATATACATAAAATGTCAATGTTTATTTTTCTTTTAGCCTAGATTATCTTTCCAATGAATCTTCACCACTGAGTTATTGCTCTCGATTGCGACGAGATGGAGGTTTCAGTCCATCAAGTCCAAACAACGGCTTACCAGATCTTACTCAGAAAACCAAAGTCGACCAAACGCCAGCGAAAACTAACTTTCCGTCTTTATCAAAATCGGACCATGAAATTTTCTCTGAAGTGCTAGGTTTTAGTCGCTACCTGAACATGGAAGACCAGAGTTCCAAGGTTTTGATGGGCTTTCAGACAGTTCTATCTCCAGGAGTGTTGTCATTGGGTCCGTGTAATTATGATCCGAATTTCGTGGCACCGACTGCAGACTTTCATAGAGAAAAACTCAAGCATAGAATCAATGATTCCAACGATTCCGCGGCATTGTCTTTTTCAAGAAATGGTGCAGTTTCATCAAATGACACTTTACCATTGGGACAAATGCAAACGAGTCTTATTCGTTCACCTTCAGAGCTCCCTGTAACACCAGCAACTCGATCTCCTTCTATTCCCGAACTCTCTATAACTGCTGCCCCCCTTGAGACATTCTGTTCCGGAAGCATGTGGTTTGACTGGCCACAGTCACCATATTTTCAATCTACTTGGTACCAGGAATCAGTTCCCAAAGACTTTAAAACCAAGCACCAGGGCCAATCAGCGACTGTTCATGAAGGAGTTTTCGTCTAGGAATGCTATAGACCGCCCATGTTAGAGGAACATCGACGATGAACTATTTGTTAGTGCTTATTTGGAAGTCACCAATCTTGTGTTTGGTTGGTCGCTGTCCCTTTTCACACAGCCTTCAGTGATTTGATAAATAAGACCTCTTGATATTGTGTCGGACACCTCTTAATAATGTGTCGACAACACTGTAATGGTACATTATTATTAACACAAGATTTGACATTTGATGAATATCAAAGAATTCTTTTCATACCAAAAGGTCTATCCAAATAATAATTTATTATGGATTTACCCTTAAGGTGGAAATTAATGGGCGTCTGAAGTATAATATTATTCCTAATCGCTTAGAGCCTTTACTTACACACACGGTAAGGCTTGCCGAAACAAGGCTGGCGCCTTCCCACCTCTGTATTAGAGAACTCACCTTGTCTAGGGAAGTGGTTACTCACACGACTGTATGCTTACACTTATTAAATATACGTACAGATAACCGTTTATTTCTCTGTTGATTTTGTTGGTAATCTGTTTATGACATTGTTAGCTTGGGACGTTACTTTTGAAACAGTATCCACTCAATCCGACCAATTAATAAACTCGAAACAATGGAACTCTTATATTTTCAGGCATCTTTCACATGTCGCTTTTGCTTTACATCCAGTAAGTATCATATGTGGCGTATGCTTACATCCATGTATGTGGCGTATGCTTTACATCCCGTAAGTGTCATATGTGGCTTATGCTTTACATCCAGTAAGTGTCATATGTGGCGTACGCTTTACATCGAGGTATCTCCCATATGTCGAGTATGCTTTACATCCAGGTATGTATCATATGTGGCGTATGCTTTACATCCAGTAAGTGTCACATGTGGCGTATGCTTTACATCCAGTAAGTGTCATATGTGGCGTACGCTTTACATCCCGTAAGTGTCATATGTGGCGTACGCTTTACATCCAGTAAGTGTCATATGTGGCGTACGCTTTACATCCAGGTATCTCTTATATGTCGAGTAGGCTTTACATCCAGGTATGTATCATATGTGGCGTATGCTTTACACCCAGTAAGTGTCATATGTGGCGTACGCTTTACATCCAGGTATCTCCCATATGTCGAGTATGCTTTACACCCAGGTATGTGTCATATGTGGCGTACGCTTTACATCCAGTAGGTGTCATTGGTGGCGTATGCTTTACTTCCAGTAAGTGTCATATGTAGCGTATGCGTTACATCCAGTAATTGTCATATGTGGCGTACGCTTTACATCCAGTAGGTGTCATTGGTGGCGTACGCTTTACATCCAGTAGGTGTCCTATGTGGCGTACGCTTTACATTCAGTAGGTGTCATTGGTGGCGTACGCTTTACATCCAGGGATGTGTTATATGTGGCGTACGCTTTACATCCAGTAGGTGTCATTGGTGGCGTATGCTTTACTTCCAGTAATTGTCATATGTGGAGTATGCGTTACATCCAGTAAGTGTCATATGTGGCGAATGCGTTACATCTAGTAATTGTCATATGTGGCGTATGCTTTACATCCAGTAGGTGTCATTGTTGGCGTATGCTTTACTTCCAGTAAGTGTCATGTGTGGAGTATGCGTTACATCCAGTAATTGTCATATGTGGCGTACGCTTACATCCAGGTATATGTCATATGTCGCGTATGCTTTACATCCAGGTATGTGTCATATGTCGTGTATGCTTTACATCCAGGTATGTGTCATATGTCGTGTATGCTTTACATCCAGGTATGTGTCATATGTCGCGTATGCTTTACATCCAGGTACGGGTGAGGGGCACTGGGGATGCCTGGATTTAATTTTTGGTATACTCGAAACACAAAACGTGTAGTCCTTAGTCCCAATCATGGTCTTTCCCATCCCTGGAACATAGTCTGCGGACTATGGCAAGCCGTTTTATCACTTCTACCTTTATTCTACATATATTGAATTCTTTTCCACATATGTGAAATTCATTTCCACATATGTGAAATTCGTTTTCACATATGTGAAATTAATTATCTATTTTACATATGTTGAAAACAATTTCACTTATGTGAAAAAGAATTCAACATATAAGAAAAAGAATTCGACATATGTAAAATAAACCTTAATTCAACATATGTAAAATAAAAAGGTGAGTGGAACTCTTTTGTAGATATTTGAAATAAAAGCATCCAGTACTTCACAGCCTGTATTTAGCGGCAATAAATTTGCCCAAAAAGTACAATCTGAGCAGATAACACCCACCCTCTGCGTTTTGCAAAACATTTGTTTTTTTACTAGTGAAGAACAAATCAGGGGAACTACATTTGTTTTATAGGCCTACAATTGCGATCGATTCTGTAATGAGCATTACTACGTCTGATTCGTCGGAAAAATAAAATCTTGTAGACTACAATAAAATACTTAATAAGAATAAACCCGTTGCCTAATATAATATTCACTCTTTATTTGTCACCGTAATTGGCATTTTTCATATAAGAATGTATGGTTTTGTGTTTCAGCAGTTGTTCGCTGTAAATAGATGCGAGTGTTCGACTTTTGGCAGTCTGCGCTCAATGACCTATATATAACATAGGTCATTGTCTGCGCTTTGCTTTGTTGTTGTTGTTGTAATCTCCCTGCAGGGGGGGCATTTCCTGATCAACTCTCTTGAGAGTGTGCCCGGCTGAGGCTAAACTTGCATATCATGTCGAATATATTCCTATCGTCTTTGCATTCGTCTTGAAAGTCTACCCAAGACGATAGGAACACAAACGAAGGTTGGATACGGTCCCTTGCTGTGGGAAAAAAAAATTCTCAGTTTTTTTGATAAGTGGAACTCTTTTGTACATATCTAAAATAAAGTTTATTTTACATAAAGGAAATTCTTTTTCACATTTGTGAAATAGTTAGGTTTTTGTGTTTGATTTTACTTATTTGAAAGAGAATTTCACATATGTTGAAAAGAATTCTACAATATAAAATAATTTTTTATTTTACATATGTGAAATTGTCTTTCACATTAGTGAAAATCTTTTCAACATAAGTAAAAACGAATTTCACATATGTGAAAAAGAATTGTACATTCGACATAGAATAAAGGTAGAAATGATAAAATGGCTTGCCGTAACTATCTAAGTATCTATACTCCCAAGAAAACTGTTGAGATGTTAAAATCTACATCGCTTTACTGCTTTCATGTCTGTAGTAATATGTTAATCCTTAAATCACTAATGGAATTCATTTATGTAATGCTTAAGCGTAGGGACTTTATTCTTTCACATAGTGGCACTTAATGCTGTCACTGAATAACACCATTGCATCTTCAAAACGAATGTCCATTACTGTCAATTAATTTTTCGGAACAACGGTCATATACACTCAATAAACTTAATATAATATTTTTTTAATTTCACAGAACAGTTGCCATATATCATTATGATTAGAAATTATGCGGTAAAACATCAGTGGATAATAGAAAAATAATGGTATACTAATGTTATGGGGACGTGTTACCAGAACATAAAACAATTCAATGAGTGTCAAGATACAACAAACGTTGATGTAGATTTCTAGGAAGGCTCAACCAATAATAGGTAGGCTCGAACAATAAACTGCAATCACTGTCAATTAGGCAACCTAAATGTTACATAATTACACATCAAAAAGCCAACTGGCGTTGAAACTAAAACATAGAAAACATTAAATTATACTCAGAACGTAGAATGCAATCCATTGAGAGGAAAGAAGAAGAAAACCAGGCCCTAAAACGAGAAGAGTTATCAGGCTACTTAATGTCAATTAGGACAATCGACTAATGAATAAAATTCATTCCAAGTTGATCTGGGTAAACCAAATAGCTGCTTGGGAATTGGTATAACGTAAATGCTCAGTTTCCTAATAGTGCTCCATCGGCTGCCTTCTTTAAAACGATACTCCTGGATGCAATAACCCCTATATCCCTTGAAAGGTTACCATTAAACATACTTAAATATGGCATCGACTTATCGTTTCTTCATTTTATAAAATCACCTGAGGGTTAC
>JAQQZZ010114649.1:0-11362 GCA_030265115.1 Mopalia vespertina | reverse complement strand
TGTTTGCAGACCGAAACAAGGTTATTAATCAGAGTGTTTGCAGACCGAAACAAGGTTATTAATCAGAGTGTTTGCAGACCGAAACAAGGTTATTAATCAGAGTGTTTGCAGACCGAAACAAGGTTATTAATCAGAGTGTTTGCAGACCGAAACAAGGTTATTAATCAGAGTGTTTGCAGACCGAAACAAGGTTATTAATCAGAATGTTTGCATATCGAAACAAGGTTATTAATCAAGGCGATTGAAAAGAATGTTCACAGATCAAAACAAGGCGATTGATAAGAATGTATGTAGATCAAAACAAGGCTATTGATCAGAATGTTTGTAAATCAAAACAAGGTTGTTAATCAGATTGTTTGCAGATCAAACGAAGGCTGCTAATCAAAATGTTCGCATACCAAAACACGGCTATTGATAAGAATGATTGCAGATCAAAACAAGGCTATTATTCGGAATGTTCGCATACCAAACCAAGGCTATTGGTCAGAATGCTTGCAGACTAAACCAGGCAATTAATCAGAATGTGTATTCATCAATTGCGTTCTGAGTGACCTATATCGGTTTAGTGTGATATACTGGTATATAACCTACATGTATTTATATGTGCCTTATCAATTTCTGATAGATAGTCAATTGTCGAGAATTATGAATGCATTTGTGTTATAATTATCTGAAGTTACAGGGTGTTCTGGGTATTCGTGAAGCAGTCGGGATCGACTAAGTCTAGCGAGAAAATGAAAGAGCTGGAATTAGTTATAAGGAAATGATCATACGAGTTAAAAAAGATCACGGTTATCTTTTGTGTAAATGTCAGAGTGAAATTCTTAAGACGGCGTGGTATTGTTTGCTCGGTGCTAAATCTTCTGTTGGAGACAAAGTGAAAGATAAACATTTCTAATAGACAGCTCACTGATCTAATATTAAACCCAAAGAAATTAATGAACCTAATCGATTAAACTAACTAGATAATAACATTGATCTAGACGTTGCTGTCTCCCACACGGATACGGTATCGGCATTATTAATGATATCTTGAGATGATCGTGGTTTAAGGGGAAGAACATGTAATAAACAAAGTGCATTAAGTAACAAAAGTACACTCGCCTGTTTCTGAAAACAGTGTGCAGATTGCAAAGTAACTCGTCACGGCCTTGTTAGCTTATTAGGATATGATAAGCTGACATGGAACATTTTTATGCCATAAATCTGTGCCTACAATTAGTTTTCACAATTTTATTTAGTACACATAACAAAATATAGTGATAAAAAATAAGTGTTTCGATTTCTATGAATATTTATAACGTAACATTTATTAACGTCACACAGAGAAAGTTTATCATAAAGTGTCCACCATGCACTTTAATGCTCTGTTTGATTGGTTGACTGACTGACTGACTGACATCAGGATAAAGACTGATTAACTACATGTGTAGAAAAAGTTACTGTGTAAAATCTCACAATTTACTGGGGAGCAGAAGGCCCAAGTAAAATTTGCTCAACAGGCCTGCGTTCCCTTCAATTTGAATGTTGTTTATGTTTGACCTGTTCAGCATTAAGCATTAAAGTGATACTGATTTACTCGAATTAATAATCTGACGTTCCAAACATCTGGAAAGAAATGGTTTGAACTTTATTTTATTTTAAACATAGTAGCTTCCTAGAAAATTCGGGAAATTATTTTTGAAGACATCATTTTATTGACAAATAATTTCCGAGAAATGGCTATTCTCTTTTATATACGCAGGTATTTATCACAACTTTTCGGATCCATTATCCTTATTTGCATTGGCAAAAGAAAGACATTTACATAGAGTTGGTGATTTAACCGTTAAAGTACAAAAATCCTATCAACATCCACAATATGAACATCAATACTTACCGTCTATTCATATAAGCATCTGAAGATACACATTAACTGTTTGTCTGGTTGACAGTTATACGCGTGTAACACTTGTAACTAAAATCGTTCCTTCATATATATATGTCCGAATGGTGAAACGACCAAACTGTCACAACTGATTTGTTCTCACGAATCCATCCGTCTTTTTTTGTTTAACTATATTTGGTTCATCACTGTTATATATACAAACGTTGACAAGAGATCGCTACTCACCGTGGCATTATGTGTCTTGTGATTAGCTCTCCAATAACTTATCATTATTAAGATCTGTCAAGACGCATTATTTGCACAGTAAAATTATTTTGAACTTAAAATAAAGATTGTTATGACTGAAGTATATAATTTTTCTCTCTTCATTAATTCAAAATATAAAAGGACGTTCGAGTGTTTGTGTCCAGTACCTATTGAACAGCAACAGAGTCACGTGATATAACAACGTTAATTTTCGCCTTAAATATTTAACTGTATCGGCATTATGGAATCTGTAAAACATATACCAGCCTTCAGATAGTCATTGCTTACACTTAATAGACACCTGGCTGTCCTATCTCGTTACAGTCGATATCACAGTGTTACCTTTGCACAACATGAACTGATGGTCCTTCTGGTCGCGTGTTAGTGTACATATTAAATCACACTATGGAATTATATATTGTTCATTATCTTGGCTTTTGTAAGAAGATGCCAGTTCTTATGCACATCTGAATGAAACGATCACAGTGCAAATAGTTTCGATTTGTTGGTTTTGCACATTAATAAAATTGGGAAATTCCCACACCCTATGCATGGTACAATGTCCTTGCGCCTCTGTATATCCGTGGTTCTGTAAAGCGACAACTGTTCGCAAATAAATAACGAAATGATAATATTAACTTTACTCTAGGACCCGATGATGTCGCATCATGTTGAATGGAGGGTTGTCTTTAAACCCGGAATTTAATATATTAATAGGTGGTTTAATAATAATAACTTACAATATTCTTTGCCTACAAAAAGAATTGCCAAATTGCATAATGTAAGTCTTTCCCTCTCACTCGAAGTTTGGATTTCGCTGTTTCAGAAGAAAAACACAACTGAGCATGCTTTTGTCTCTACTAATGCCAGAAGTGACTCGATATACTATATCGTGAGGCCCGCTTCCATCGGAGCCAATCCCGGTATCAAACTGTCCATCTGCTTGTAGTCTCTCTCAATAATCACGTGTGAAATCTTAAAGTAGAATTTCACGGCCTTGAATCCCAGCGTCAGTTCTTTAGTTTGAGAGCAACACTGTGGTTCCATGGAAGAAAGAAGTACTGGAATTATCATGTTCCGCAAACAAACTCCTTTCTCAGAACCCGGTTAAAATCACATCGATATAATAACATAAGAGCTTTCTGTCTTGAGGAGAATATATGTAGAGAAACAGAAATGACAACAACAAAAAAAAACATTGATTTTTTTCAAGGACCATTAGAACAGAGAAAGGAACAGTCATTTGTTGATTCGACCGGTTAATTGTAGGGACAAGTGGATAAGTAACAAATCAAGGTTTTGCTGGTTTGCATCGATGTAAATGTAGGCCTACTTGAATTAAAACCTAGCTTTCGACCAAAATACATATAAAGTTTTTAAAAACAATTTTGACTTTAGTGATTTTGGTGCCTTTTGGAAAGTGAATATTAACAGTATATTCTTAATTTCGACAGATTCTAGTTTTTTCTTTGGCAAGTTGAAATCCTTCCAGGAATCCTGACTAAACTTCTATTTTGTAGGCCATGTGGCTGAGTGGTCTAGGTGACCGTTATTTACTGCTGGCGATTCAGTGCTTAACTCTTAGAGTCGTGGGTTCGATTCCCGGACGGGTTCAACTTGCCAAATTTTCTGAACTAGAATCTGTTCAACAAAGAAAAAGTTACACCAAAACAACGAAAATACTGTATTACTCCAGTGTTTTTGAGTCAGCAGATTAAGGCACCTGCGAGTATTTGTTCCAATTTATTGGGAGCTTCGACAGCTCAATCGGCTGATTGCTGGCTGTCTCAGGCCAATGCACAGGTTTCGATCCCAAGGGGAGGCAGGTACGTTTATATTTTTCTATTGTATTTATTAATTATATATCCAAAAATAAATCACACCACGACAAGGATGTGGACTATTTAGAGCTAATCGACCGTTTTATGTTGTGGATAAACCCACAGCGGCAATCTCTGAATTGATGTTAACCTCGACATGTTATGGGTAACATACATATAATTTGAGTGAAGGGAAAAACAATTTACAGGGTTTATGAAATATGTGACAAATATGAAGCTCTCACAGATACTCCGAAAGAGTACATGAAAGATATTTAAATGAGCACAATTACGTATAATTGCAGATAGTCAACAGGGTTGTGCCAGGCAAATGGATGAACTTAAATTGATGTGTTTGTTAATTCAGGACCAGTGCGATAACAAGATTAAACTAGTATTGTGTGTTAATATATACCTTTTTTTTTGCATTATTATTTCTTTTGTGCTTGTCTTATAAATAGTATGAGGAGTAATAGAACGATTCAACGTTATTGTTGTATTCATTAAGCCTTGTAATTAATGTGTTGCAAATTGTGTAAATACTAATTATAAAAATGTGTATATATGTTCAAAGCGTTATATAACGATGGTGGCGCGTGTGTGTGTGTGTGGGGGGGGGGGGGGGGGCATAAGGGGAGATCAGCTTCAAGTTGACCGAGTTGTCTTAAATTCATCAAGTGATCAAACGGCTAGCGTTGATATCTGATTGGAAGTCTGATATAAAGAGATGGGATAGAGACGCTAATCAGTCACCTTAAGCCAGTTAGCCAAATGATCTAGACCACATCCAATCACCAGACGCTATTCCACTCTTTTTTTTAGTGCGTGCTATATGACTACTGGGGGGTCTGTACTAAGCAGTATATACCTTATCAAAGGACCATTACTGTGTAATATATGCTGATTTATAAAACCGAAGCATACCAACAATGAACGTGCAATGCGAAACTGTAATCTCTATCAAATAGATATCGCAAACCAAAGCGGAACAAAAAATATATAAAACAGTTTTTCAATATATAAGAACAACTTGTTTTGGTAGGTTTTGAAGCTGCAGGTCATGTAAATACTAGATAACTTAACTGACCCATAAACATAAAATGAAAATTCTGGAACAAAGATTTTTGGGCCTTAACAATGATTTGCTATTTGAAAACGATTGTTGTCTAGCGTAGAATATTAGAGATATGGAACTACAGCGTTTCATTCGTATAACGGTGGTATAGCATACCACACACAACTTTAGCGTGGAGAGCTATATATAATTATATATTTGTTCGAATCCCGCTGGAGGCAAGCAAGTTTGTCTCTTTCTGTTTATTCAATACATATTTACTCTGTTGGCTAATTATTGTTCCTCCCCAGCAGCTAACAGAGGTATTACCATAGGTAAGCTTCCAAAAGGACACAAGAGTGCTGATACGACACTGGTAATGCCCACTATACAGGACAGTGAGACAAACGTAACGATTACTTATTCATTGAAAAGTTGAAAGGTAATCTATTTCTTGATTGTGGAAAGCATCTCCTGACTTAATTTTCAACCCTTGGTTTATACAATCGATAATAGAACGAACAATTTGTTTTCTTAGGGAGTCGAGACGGCCTTTCTAGTTCACAAACTGAAGACCGAGAGCAGAGCAAATCTAATTTATGGATTCGTGTAAAAAAATCCCGCTTCATAGCTACAAGATCGGTCTGCTTGCTCTTGTTACTCGGATAAGAAGTTATGAAGAATTTTGAATTTCCTCATTTCTATGAATTAAGAAATGATCACACGTGCATACTGTCTGTTCAACAATGTCCTTGATAAAAATGAAGACCCGTACCCAATAAATCCACCGATATGTTTTGAGAACTTTGCACTCAATATCATCCTAAGAGTTGCTTTCTTTTGATCCGATTTTAAAAAAAAAATCATCAATAACTTTGTTTCCGCGATAGAAACCCTTCGTTGTACTTCATTTAGGAGTATGTTCACACTTCGTTCGTCCATGTACTCCTCTGTGACATATTTATCGGGTTGTGGATGGCACTCTCATGATCACCTGTCACATTCTCATCAATACACTCACTTGCGCAATGATAACGTCTGTGTCTTCACTTAGAAATTGAAGTGTTTGCGTGATTTTTATCGCGGGCGCAATATTAAGCTACCGTACTCTTACGCCAGTGAGTAGTATAGATTGAGTAGTTGGGATAGTATTATGTACAGTGGTGCGGAGGAGCTCCTGGCCCTCAGCACTCGTATTGTAAAGGAAGGATTATTCTTTGTTAAGTGCGGGTAGTGGCACCTGTTATGCGACCGTACTGCGGTTTTATGCGCACGTTACGATGGCGTCGAAGGGTATCAGCGGATTTTACTGTGGAATACAAAAGCGGGAGTTGATTTCTGCACTGTGAGTTTAGATCACAGACATGTGGTTTTACCGTCTTGGTACGGGATGTTAGTCACCGCTTACACCCTTCTTACTACGTCATATAAAGCATAGTATACACACGTATAGTATAGACGTCTAAATAGTTCATTATTATAACTGATAAGAGCAGGTCAGCCATGGTTGTTTTGGAACTGCGCAGACGGCATTTGCGAGTTGTAAAATAAAACAGTCTCTGTATTGTATCAATGAACAGAAAGTAACAAATCAGAGAGCGGGAAAGCTGTATACCACACGTGAAGATGTGAAACAAATATCGCACAGCTGTATTACACCGAAATTTACTCATTTATGGGATAAAACAGCGGTTCCAAAATGAATACTTAATCTGTTCGCGTAATAGGTACTGGTGCACTGCAAGAAACTACCATTATTCGATCGCACTTGTCAAATTTGGCTCGCAGACTTGAATATCCCAGAACATTTACTTTGACTTTGCATCTAACGTATTGGGCATTTCCATTGAATTGACACCTGTGACTATGGACATGGCAGTTGTATGTTGAGCCCATCTTTGCGAGCCAAGGTCTAGACATGGAAGTGTTTACCTTGGCACATTAGAAACCTCTATCGTGTTATCGGAGTCGACTAGGTTTATATAATCTAGTCCCATCTGGGGTATCCCCCTAAATCCACCGGCCAATGGAATAAGCCGATCCAACGACAGTAGGAGTCTACGACTGTAGGCAAAAAATACTGACGGAAAACAATGCTTGAAATCAACTGATAAACATGACCAAGAGCAGGTTTTTGGTTCATAGTTTAAATAATATACAAATTCATTCGTTGAACAATTTCTTGAAGTCAAATTTTGTAACCATCAAGTAACATCTAGATTTTTAACGCAGACAGGCTGTATGCAAGGCCTGGAGGTTAGACGGCGACGGTTTTTATCAAATGTTGGAGTCTAAGGATGTTTGATAAGAACTATCAAAAGAAATAGATCTACACGTGACTGTTGTGCAATAGAGCGTCGCTGATAAGCTGGGGTTCCCACGATTTTGGGTATATGTGCCAATATAAATCCAGCCTATGAGGCTAGGCCAAAATACAAATAACAAGTGTTATGTCGCATGGTCTTTCTATAGGAGTCTATATATTGAGACACAATGTGTTCGGATGATGGTTGAGGCTGAAAACTGAGTATCTGCATGGGAAGCAGATATTCAAAGTAGACAGACAATATCTGCATGTTGAGGTAGCGAAGACAATACGGAGACGCCCATCAAATAATCATTTCTGTCAGAAATCGCAATTGTCATCAACCCCTTCATCTTTCTTACCAATAGTTCAGTCATTCCTAACTTCAAGGGGATTTCCCTTGTTAGAATACTGGACTGCTGAGTCAGCGCGGCAAGCATCCTACTACGTAATATCAAACAGAAACTGTTTGAGTAGGTTAAAGGAGAGCAGACAAAAAACAAATTTAAACCTTTAGCTATATTGTGTGATAGTTATGCTATAGTTACTAATTGAAAAGATGTTATGAGCTGAAAATGTGTTGCGTGTCACCACTGTTTCATTTGAAGCCACAGTGTCGATTGTTTTTTTATTTTTATTTTTTTTTGGGGGGGGGGGGGGACCACACGTTTTGGCAAATGAAGCCATTATAACATAACTGTCCATACCAAACGAGGAATATCTTGAACTATGATTTGTCGGCCGAAATTATAACATTGCTTTTTCATCTATAATACGGGCTCACTCACGATTCCTTACAAAGAATTCGGTTGAACTAAACAAGTATTGTGTAGGCCTCTTCGACTGCATGGACCCTTAACAACCCGTAAGTAACAAATGGCATGGAATGAGACACGGTTGTTGTATCTCTCGAATTAGATGAATAAAGACACAGCCTTTTGTTTTAAATAATATCTCTGTTCTATTCAAGTTTTTATGAGAAACAGGCTTTTCATATTGTTGGCATCAGTTATTTGTTCCTCAAAATACAATCATTATGTATTGAACCGACCCTTCGCCGTATACGACGATACGATGAAAATGTGTATGGAAACCGCGAGGAAATCATGATGATACCATTTGAAAATCGTGAAGATACCATGATGATACGACGAGGATACGATGATTGACTGAAACATATAAAACAATAAATATGAACTCTCGCAAGTGTGACCAATTGGATCCTGTCTTAACATATACGAACTAGATTCCTTTTACTGGAATAATATAGAAGATTGATATTAGCTTCCTGAGCTAATTAAATGCAAAAACATAGCAAAACCCCTTATTATTCTTGATTTCTTTAACAGCAACTAGCATATGTTATATCATGCTTGTTTTAACTAAAAAAAAACTATATTTAAACAAATCTATACACGCGAAGTGTATTTACCATTGCTGCTGCCTTCGCTATTGTCTTTGAATTACGACACCAACGCCGTTTTTGTCACTAGCTTTCGCCAGTAGTGTAAATCAGCTTCTTCGGGTGAGTGAGTGAATTTCTGCAGTAAGATATATACATATATGTACACCAACACAAAGGTTATGTGTACTTATATGTATATGTCTTACTGCAGAACTTTACTCACTCACCTGAAAAAGTTGGTTTACACTACCGGCGAAAGCTAGTGTCAACAACAACTTATCGTTAGTCTCAAAGGTGCTACCTCATCATTATTATAAGATGTCCTGTATAAGCAGATTGTTTTGTTCATCGTCAACCTCTGACAAACACTCCAGCTGCCGCCATTAGTTCGTTTATATGTGCATGAATTTAGGCAGATTCCCGAAAACGGTTTCTGACTTCAGGCAAAATATGGAAGCAGTGATTCTATATTTTTATTGTACATTTTGAACGTCTACCATTGTTTTTCGTCTTTTGCTAGTGCATTAAAAAGTAGTATCGGTACTATTAAACTGTTGATATATCTAAAAATATACAGAATAACTTTATGAATTTCTAAACTGGAATCACACTGGAACAGTCATGTCGATTAATCAAAATCGATGAATCATCTCATCTTCAAGGTAAACTCCTAAAGACAAACCTGTGTTTTAAAGCTGTCGTTTCTATTTTTGGACAATGAACGTTTTACGTTCAATGTCCAATGAGCGTCAAGAAAAAAAAAACAAGCCTTAAATGGTTAACTTATACAAACTCATAAAAAGCACATCTCGGTTATTTCGTTCATACTCCCAACGTAAAAGGAATTGCGGTCAATCCTTGGATTACTTATACTAGACATTAGAATATAATAAAATAAGATATTTATGACATCTGCAGCGTCCGCGGTGTTTTTGAGAGTCAAAAGTAGGTGGAGTAAGAGGACATATTTTTATTTTTCAATCCGCCTAAATAAGATAAACCTCGATAAGACCAAATCATTGGGTATAAAATCAAATAGTGTCCAGGACGTCCCGTAGCCATATTAGATCAATATATAATAACACTTATATCTAAGGAGACGGTATAAATCCTTTGCCTTCGATGAAGTTATGACCTTGATTCTGTTATAATAAATCCACAAGCACACGCGACAACATGATATTAGTTTGCAAGAGATGCTTTGAAAAGCAAAGGTAAGATGTCCTGTAGAAGAGATTTGTTTTGTTCATCGTCAACCTCGAACAAAGACTCCAGCTGCCGTCATTAGTAGGTTTATCTGTCATGAACAATCTAGGCAGATTCCAGAAAAAGGTTTGTATTTTCAGGCAAAATATGGAGGCAGTGATTCTATCTTTTTATTGTACATTTTGAACGTCCACCATTTTTTTGTTCTTGTTTTGCTAGTGCATTTAAAAGTGGTGCTATTAAAATGTTGCATCTAAAATGTACAAAATAACTATAGATATTTCTAAAGAGTAATGATACTGGCACAGGGATGTTGTTTAATTTAAACCGACGAATCATCTCATGTTCTATATAAACTCATAGAGACATGTTTCAATACACTGTCACAGGGATGTTGATTAATGTTGCCAAGGTATTATCTAAGATATTAAAGCAGAGCGGAAGCGTAGACAGTACCTTGTAACTGTGAAATCTAAGATCCCCTGTTTCATTCAATTCGTTCTGAATGTTAGCCGCGGATCTTGTATCTAATTGTGAATCACTAAAGAGAGACAGATCAACACACAAAACCAGCTATAAATCCAAATATATATATTTTGATTAAATGAAGAGAGAAGAATTTAACTATAAGTTAACTAAAAATTTACTCACATGATCTAATCCAATGTTGTCAAAGAATCCGAAATAATTATAATTTAGAAAGTGTCGCCGAAACATAAATTTACACTGTGATATTTTAAAAAATGTATTAGCAATTGAATCACACATTTTAACCGACTGGTTTTATCATAACAAAATTAAGGCAAACCCTAACAAATTTCAAGCAATATCCTTGGGTACAAATGTTGTATTACCTGGTTTAAATATAGCTAACCATGAAATAGCCTTCGAGCAGAATTTAACCCATTTAGGTGTTAACATTGATCATCAGCTGAAGTTTAACTCCCACATCTCTACACTATGCAGAAAGGCTGATAGACAGTCAGCAGTTTTAAAAAGACTTGGGAAATTTTTATCTAAAAATGTTAAATTTCTTTTATACAACTCTTTTATCAAGTGCAATTTTAATTATTGCCCCATAGTATGGCACTTTTGTAATAAAACTAATACCAGGAAAATGGAGAAACTACAGGAAAGAGCATTGCGTTTTGTTACTGATGATTATACTTCCCCATTAATATATATTTTTGATAAATGTAATTCTGGTTTTCTTCATGTTAACAGAATGGAACTGATGGCATGTGAAGTTTTTAAGATTGTAAACAAAATATCTCCTGATTACTTACAAGATCTTATTTTTATTAAAATACACAGGGTCAAAAGTACAAAATACGGCTTAAAATCTTTTAGATATGAAGCCGCTAAAGTGTGGAACAGTTTACCAAATACTCTGCGTAAAACAGTTGTAAACATGGGCCATTTGTATACAACATTGAAT
>JAQQZZ010114638.1:0-15084 GCA_030265115.1 Mopalia vespertina | reverse complement strand
TTCACTGCTTCCGGGATTGGCTCATCTAGAATGTTTCTCACGACATTCTGAACCGGGGCGGGTATTTCTATTTCATCCAGAAGCTGGGTGACAATTTCATCCAGCTCTTGGTCGGTGAGTAGGTAGTCATCAATAACCACCATTTTTAGTGGGGTATATATAGTATATATATTCCTTTAATAGAGAATTGGATCGGGGCTCATCGCGGCCTTACATTTTAACTCCTTCTCGAGTGCTGCCTTCTTTCGATACCAGTTCTTGGCATATTCGTTGGCATACCCACAAGCTTGGCAGAGAATGAGGCGGTTTATTACACCCTTCCCACACTTTCTACACGGCTGAGTGCCTCCTCCTTTTCGGAGGCGCATCAGGTGGACTTTACAGTGCGTGCCCATGCAGGAGCGGCCGCAGAGGTTGATTGTGCCAATCATGAGCCAAGCGCATGTGTTTGTTCCTCGAGCCATTGGGTATAAGTGTTGCATATACTACTGCAGATGGGTATATCTAAATGGTAAATCTCTGGATATCTATTGGCAGCAGATATGTATGTATGCTGGGGCACTCCGAGGGGGTGGGGAGTGCCCCAGGGGATGCTTTCTGAAAAAAAGTGTGCCAGAACCCCCCTTCCTTCTACTACTCTGAAATATCGTCTCAACAGGAAATGTCTAGAGATAATGCACAGGAGTCCTACTCTCTCTCAGTGCCGAAATAAACATCATATATCGAGTTTTCATTAAAGCATTAACGACGAGAGTAATGTTTCATTACGTGAAAAAACCTACTCAAGTTAATTTAAGGAATCCTTACCCCCAGCGATAAAATAACTCATTTAGTACTTTTTCTCGAATTTTATCATTTAGCCAATCTTTCCTTTTTCCAGCCACGATACGTGGTTCCAGCGAAATATCCATTACCAAAAATAGCGACATTGTTAATCAACATGCAAACTTATTCAGTCATCCAAACGATTCATTTAAGGTGCTTACACACGCTCGCGGATCGACCGCTTTTTTTTTTTTTTTTAATTGTTTTTTATTCCACATATAACAGTTTTATACAATTCTTATTTCAAAATGTTGTATAACACATATCGATATTAGCACATGCATATTACACACATTTTTCGCATGGTATGTAACAGTTGGACCATGGATAGTATAGAGTTTCTAACAATAATCGGACCGATCACTTGCTGGTTGCATGCCGACTGACCACCCATGATTGTTATCAGTTATTTTTAAGATCGTGAATAATAAGAAAATATTGTATGTATGAGCTTTAATTGTTCCAATTAAAAAGCTAGTACATGAGTATAATGGTTATTATGTTTATAGCCACATTATTATTATTACTATTAATATAAACCAGTATGTTAATCTGTTTCATTATATAAGTCTTCTCATTTCTAACTTACTAGCAGCTACCAAAAATATATAAATTATAAACTTCGGTTGTAAAAAGTTATACTTAGTAACTACTTAATCAAAGTAACTACTTAATCAACAGTGCTGACCGACACAAGACTTTAAGGACTTTGCCGCTAGTCAGGAGTAAAAAATGCGACCCTTATCTTTTCGTGACTTTTGCGGGGATTTCCAAAGGATGATTATATTAAGAACACATATATTTAGAAAGAGGACTTCAAGATTATGTTAAGATATAGCTATATTATGATTCATTTTATTTTAGAATGCCATAAATAAACAAAAACGTCAAATAATTTTTAAAATGGACCTATGTTTATAACTCTTATTTGTCTAAGGTGGTTGGAGTTTTTTTCTTCAAAATTCCTTGTCTTTGTTGTCAACTAGTTAAACTAAAAAAACAGTCATAGGGTTTTTTTAAAATCAAGTTAGTTTTTGCACAATTGATATATGTAAAATATAACAAAAAAGTATTTGCTTAATATCTTTAAAGCGAAAATCAATATTGAAAAACTGCATGACGCCTTTTTAGATAATGGCTTTAAAATTGTGTATGCCGAATTTCAAAGACTTAGTGAAAATAGTTTACGACAAATAAACCATTTATATTGTAAAATCAAGAAATATGAAAGTGGAGACAACAGCTAAAATGTGTGTTAATGTCTGAACTCCAGATTGTTTTATAATTACACCCAATAAATTTAATAAATAACATGTTTTTTTAATTGAATGAAAATGCGAAATAGAGTTTTATCTATTGCATGCATTTTTCGAATACATAATTTTAAAAAAATGACTTAAAATGACAGTTTTAGCTCTGAAATTTGAGTGACGTCGGCATCAATGATTTCGTTCACATCTTTGTTAATGACAAGGAGTCCTACTGGTGGCATGAGTAGTTTGTATAAATTATTTGTTCTCCATGTCTACTGTTCAATTCAAATAAGTTAATCCTTGATTACATATTATTTTACGAATTAAATGTACACGATACAAGCCATGTGGCTTACCGTATACAGTTTGTATAAAGTTTATATATATAAAAAGGCTATGATCACGAATTGTAAATGTATTTTGAAGATCAGATCCAATTTTTGCTTCTAAATATTTATAACTCATGTGATTATGTATCATAAGGCATACATATCTTAATTTTGAAGGCCCGTGTCACTTAAAAAGCCATACTGTCTTCACGTGATTGCCTTCTCCCAGAATCATCGCCTCGAGAACAATCACTGGGCTAATGCGTGGCCATTTTAACCAGGATTTGGGGTGAAATTAGTCCACGTATGGATTTGCGTAGGTTTTCGGCGATTAACCCACGGATAAATATTCACGAGATTTTGGCCAATCTTTTTTGGTCAATCGTCGCAATGCGACGATCCTCTTTTCCACCTTGCCTCGGGGAGACGGTTGAAATAGGCGGGACGTACGGCTTACACGAAAGAATTAGCCTTATGCATTGTGCTAATGGTAAATATTATAGAGGGGACCTATGGTATAGTAAAGTTATTGGGTGCGTATTTATATGAACTTTTGGTTGATTGATTCATTGGTGTTTTTACGCCGTGCTTAAGGGTAGTAGTATAAATAATGGGAGTTCTGGCGCCCCCCCCCCCCCTTCCCCCCTCTCTCTTGGGACGGTTCTGGTGTAATAGCGAACGCATTTCCATTTACACAAAGTCTATACTATTGAATACACCGGGGGTATTATGAAGGGTAAGAATAATTGTCTGTGGCTTGTCCTAGGCTCTACGAAACTCTGCGGTCGCTCCTGCCTGGGCACGCATTGTAAAGTCCACCGGATGCGCCTCCGAAAGGGGTGCGGCACTCAGCCGTGAAGCGAGTGTAGGAAGGGTGTAAAAAACCGTTTCCTTCTCTTCCAAGCTTGCGGGTATGGCAATGAAAATGTCAAGAACTGGCAGCGAAAGAAGGTAGCGTTCGAGATGGAGTTTAAACGTTTGGCTGGGATTGACCCCTCCCCAGTTTCCAATTAGAGAGACATACATCGTTAAATATACTCATCCGAAGTTACTAATATGCATGAATACACCACTCAACAGATGGATGAATACGTCACCCAGCTGTTGGCTGAATGCATATACCCGACCCGGTCCAGAAGATTATGAGAAACATTCTGGACGAGCCAATCCCAGAAGCAGTGAAGGAGAGATTGCTCGGACCACTGCTTCACAGCAAATACCGGCCTACTGCTCCCCTTAGGTTGAAAAAGTAGAGGAAAAGAAAGGCCCTGCTGCAGGAATTTGATCAACAGCCCCCCAATAAAATAACATAGAAGCTCATACTTTTAGATTTAAAGAATAAAATTCACCTTTTTTGTGATTTGACACAATGAGTTACCTCCCTTGATTGACTAGTCAAAATATCTGTGAATGTTGGTCCCTAGTTTTCGGAGCAGCGAAATGGCTAGACTATGCCTAGGAATCATCCCTTGACACCGTATATTCGTACAACTTGGTGCAGTACAATGTCAAATGGATATGTATTGTAGGTTATTCCGACATGAGGATTAACAGGTTTGTAAATCCACATACATTTGTGTATGCAATAATCACCTTGTAAGATGTGCATCAAGTTGTAGCTTAGTTCAATGAACAATAAAAAAATAACCAAACAGATAATTTATCATAATCACCTTGCAGATAATCATTTAAATAACATACTCAACTAGTTTGTATACCTTATATCGCCACTATTTGTACATAATTAGGATAGTAGTTTCCAAATGAATGTCCAGCATCGCCAACTCAAAGCATGGCTTCAAACAAACAGGAAGGAAGCTAAGTTAATTTCCACTCAGGTGTTTCTGCCAAAGCCCACAGTACGGAGAATGTACACTTGAGCCAAATGATTGGCTGGCCGTGTTCTCCTAAAATGGAAAAAAAGAGAGGGTCTCCACTAGGGGATATCCTATAAGAATCTGACGCCTAGGTTTACTACGTATTTAGCGACGAGAGTTAAAGTGTTCACCAAGGCAATGCCCTTGTTGTAATATTATTAAATATAAACAAAGAATTCATAATAAACATCTAATGAGGAAATAAATAATTTTACTTTTGTTTCTCATGTATAATGACCTACTTTAATTTTATTATTGTATATACACTGTTTTCTGTGCAACAACTTTTTTTGGCTAACACTATCCTGTTATAATATTCTGCATAACTAAAGTTTTAACATTTTTGCTTTACATTGTTTTTACAATTTACTGAAAAGGAATCCCAGAATAAAAATTGTCAAAGATATACTTTTTAAAAATATTTTTAAAAAAATGCACAATTTTGCTTTTCGTCAATAATATTATTAAACCAGAACGTAGGGATCTGCTCTATCACAATCATTTCCCTAACTGTCTAAAGGGAATTGAACAATATGACATAAGGATACATGTTTATATTTTAGTTTTGTGTGAATAATGAGTAAAAGTCTCATCTTTAGGCTTATACATTATCACTATCGGTCCATTGATCACATACAGGCCTGCTTACCAAATATTGCTCAACACTCTGACACTTCACCAATTATAATTCCGTCTTCTCTTCATTTTCAGTCTAACTACAATAAATATAAATTAGCATCCTTAGTAAAATACACATACGGATTCCCTTCATCAAATAAACAACGGATTCGTACCTTATGTGTGTACTACATTCGCCAAAGTCTTTACAGAAGTACCGCCACAAATCCGCACTATATCAGTCTACAAGAAAACACAAAGCACCATGAGTAAACTGTTTAAATCTTTTTAAAAAAGTAACAACTTCACTTCATTAAATAGACAACATCTACATGTACTTACCAAACATGTGTCACAAAAGCAACCTACTATTTACAGGTTTGTCTAACTCCACCAAGATAATCAGTTCAATGACATTACAAAGTGTACTTACTCATTCACCACAGTCTGTTATTCCAATGAATTCTGAAATTGAACACAAAAGATTCATGGTTAATAACGCTAATGCAATTTGCTCTTCCATGCACCAATGTAAGTTCGGGTATATCGCAATGGACAAGTTTTAATTCGTTCTGGTAAAAATAATTAAAGCTGTACTTACTGTAAAAAAAATTCTGAAACTGTTTGTCAAAGAAAAAAACCCACCAGTTTCTGTATTTTTCCAAGATTGAAAAAAGCTTTGAACTACCCGTTTTTGGCCATTAGAGAAAGAGTTTTGTCCTTTGTCAAAGTAAAATACATACATTTTATGGGAAACTAAACCATGCACATGCACAGTGCACATTATCATAGTTTAAAAGCTTACAACAACGTAAGTTGACGTTGGTGGAAACAATAACGGTCTTCAAATAAGACTACATAAACAATAAGTTAACTGCAATGTTGGACAATTACTGCATCACATAGATCGGTAAAGGGTAGGTAGAATGCCAAAGAACGCCATGTCGACTATTAAAACAAACATTGCAGTCAATCGTCTATACAGTCACCAAATTAGATTATTTCACATATTAGTGTGTTAAAATCAAGTGCTTTCTGATAGTTCGTTTCAGTGGTGTATTAAGAGGTACGTTTATTTCTGTCAATTCCACCACCTCCTGTCCCATCAATGTGCAACGTGAGAAAATGCGCTTAATATGCAGTACGTTATCAACTGACAAGTTTTATTACTAATTGATATTAGTTGTTCGCGATATCTGTTACTGTGGTCAAGTTTTCCGTTATGCTAGGACGTCTCCTCTCTGTGCTATTTAGCGAACCGTGTGATACAAAACGAAACAAATGCGTGCTGAGTGACCCGTGACGATTAGTAAGTGTGCAGGGATTTAAGAGAAATAGAATTATATGTACTACTGGTAATTACGTCTAAAATTTCCAGGTCCCCAGCTGCTAAATCTTCATCCAATTGCTAGGTGTATACCACGTCATTTTCCTGGTCGTACACCATATTGAACCATTTTGGGAATCCTGGTACCTGTGGAATGACCCTACCGTTATACTTCACAAGCTCCCCCCTTCCATAAAGGCGTGCCGCACCCGACGTGGCACGAGATTAGATTGGCATTTTCCTGAGCCGTCACCTGCTTCACAAATCAGTTTTTCCAAGTTTTCGGATAATTCATTGTAAGTTAACTGTCTCTTGTTGATGGAAAAAGCGTACAGATATTTCTAGGCCTGCTGCCTAAGGACATTCTATCTAAAATTTAACTGCGCCTTAAGTGCGATGAGTTTGGCAGTTTGGTAGCTGTAGGTTTGTAGTTTAACAGTTACCTCTTTGACGGATTGCCATAAACCATGAGATACTATGGCATCCGTCTGTTGTAGTTTGCGTTTCATGACGCGCTGTTTCTTCATTTTCATCTGTTCTTGTTTTCAAAGAACTGGCATTTGTTATAATGTTTCGCCGCATTTCATGCCCCATCCCATCCAACCAAGCACCGACCTTATTTAAATTGTACAAAATGTTGCACTCATGCGTGAAAAGAGAGGCTGATGGCATGTGATGCATAGAATAGTCCAGCCGACCAAAAACAGATTTAGGAAGTTTGTTGTGTTTTAATGTGTTTAACTGAACTCTGGGTTGGTAGCACTTGTTTTTCCATAATTTTCCCCTCCGGGCAATTGATCCTGCAACAGGCAGTTAAAAAGATCGGAAATATCCACCATTAAAAAATCCAAAATTCCTCGCGTTAAAACATCATTATCACAAGACTTGGTGAGTGAGTTAAAAACGGGAGTATCCTCTTTTTCATAATTGGGTAAAAACCTAGTCTCGCCTGCTAATACCCGGGACGATGGTGTGTTTCTCAGGCTGTCAATAATGTGTTCATATATCTCATTCATATGTAAAATAATCTCCCTCCCCTTCAAACATGTTCCACAATTGTTTGGTTAAAAGTTTATTTAAAAGCCCCAGAACACGACATCCAGCAACAGCCACTTAAACGTGATAAAACGGTAGCGATGAGTTGGTTGGAAATACCCAGGCAATTGTCGATGAAGTCTAAAAGATGTGGATGGAGATGATATAAAACTGCCGCATTGTGGAATAGGATATTAAAACGATTGCCTTTAAAACGTGTTTAAGATTCATTATATTTCTTGATTTTAAAAAGTGTGACACTTTGCCAAAACATCCACTTTGTTCATCACCGCCACGTGAAAAGACAGCTCACTCTAGTAAAATTGACCACTTTGCTCTCCTGTTTATTTATGTCCTCCTCTGTTTTTATGTTTTGTTCCCAAACGTTAAGAGTTTGTGCTGCTTTTGCAGCCGTGTTTACAAGTAAATGCAGACCAAAGAATAAATTGTGCACTTTACTTAGTTGTACCCGCATGCCATTGTTCAACGAGTGCCAATTTGGAATGACTTCTGGTAATATTGATTTCTGATAATCTGCTTAAAGGCTCTGAAAGGATTTTTCCGTGGCGGCTCATAGTGTTTTTAATATTTGTAAGAATATGTTTTCCGGCATTTCCACAATCGTGGCCAATATCATCCAGGTCTTCTAAGACTGTTTTTAACGTTTCTAAGTTTGTTGTGGATGACAATTTCCCGAAGGCCTAGAATTTTGGGCTCGTGTTGTTGGATTGTAATTACATAGGTCTCGTACTGATGTCCAAATTTCCCCGTTTCGTCCGAATACAGTGTAGTGTCGTTTTGATTTTGTAAAGTTTCTTTTATATTTAAATTGATTAATGGAAGCCTCACCTTGGCCATCCCCTCTACCGTCCCTCTACATGGCAGTTGAGTGGCAGTCGCATTTAAAAGTTTTAAAACCGCTTCTATAACGACGGGTACATGATATTAGGATACATTATTTTGTAAAAGAGTTAAAACACAGTGTATAAAATCTTCCGTATATTTTCCAGAGTTTAAAACAAGACACTTTTCGATGAACATCCCAAGAGAAGGCTTCGTTTTCCAGTTTTTCTACATACTCCTCTCTCTTGCCACAGTCGAGACAAGACGAGGATGCCTGTGTGGATGCTGAACATTTTTTTATCCGTCTTTTAGACAAAAGTTGCATCCTTGCCTTTTTTTGTTCCTTTAGTCTTTCTAAAGAATTCGTTAACTTTTTTAATTGTGTTCCTTTGTTCCTTGCAATTTTCCTACGTAAAATTATAATGTTATTTTTCCTCTTATCCCGTCTTAAGGCATTTTTCAGTTGGTGATGTTTGTTTAGGCCATCTTCTTGCATGCATATATTAGAGGAACTAGAACGTACAGAATTAAAAACAGATGTAGACGCTGTTTTAAAACTTCGGGATGGCGGTAAAAGAGACAGTGATGAAGATGAATTTAAAACAGTTGCAGACATTGTTTTAAAACGTTGGGTGTTCTCTAAAAGTGGCGTTGATTACGAATTAAAAACAGATGTAGACCGCGTTTTAAAACTTCGGGATGGCGGTAAAATTGACTGTAATGAAGATGGATTTAAAACAGTTGTAGATATTGTTTTAAATCTTTGGGTGTTCTCTAAAAGTGGCGTTCATGAAGAATTAAAAACAGATGTAGACGGCGTTTTAAAATTTCGGGATGGCGGTTAAAGTGACAGTGATGAAGATGAATTTAAAACAGCTGTAGACATTGTTTTAAAATCTTGGGTGTTCTCTAAAAGTGGAGTTGATTACGAATTAAAAACAGATGTAGACGGCGTTTTAAAACTTCAGGATGGCGGTAAAAGAGACGGTGATGAAGATGGATTTAAAACGATAGGCAGACTTGGTTGGTGGATGGGGGTAAGAGTTTTTATTGCTGGTGATGAAGGTGTTGTTGTTATTGGTTGCACATCTTGGATTAGCGCGAATGGGGAACTTTCCAGTTGGTTTAATCTTTGTGTGGTGGTGTTTTTGTTCTTCATAAGTTTTTGTGTTCTGTATACAATTTTGTGACCCGATATTGAATTTTAGAGATGGTCCATTTTTCGGGAAAGCGGGTACCCATCCAAACTTTCAGCCATGACGTTAGCTTTGGCCAGGCTGGACGAGTTTTCAAAATCAAAAGTGTTAGCAGCTGTGTTGAGTTTTTTCCCCAGAGGTTCATCTCCAGATAAAGACACAGAAGACGAAGAAGCCCGACGCCGTGTTGGACTCGAAATCATGAACTCTGTGAATATTGCCGGACATATTCGATATAGCCGAAAGAACACTATTTTGCATTGCTTTAAATTGAGCAAAAGTATCTATTGTCTGCCGTGTCGGCGTACATGGAGTTTTGTCCGCCATTGCCACATGGTCCACCTGTCCTGAAGATAAAGTTGAAGTACTTGCCTGAATCAATCCTTTTGTCTTCGTATGCGTGGTACCTTGACCTTTTGTCGTCTTTTTGGATAATCCCTCTAGAAAAAATACATCTACCTCGTCGTCTAAAGCGAAAGTCAATAATTGATTATCCCTGAGAGAATCCGAAATCGTATCTTATAAGAGCTCGGGTAAACACGTCTGTTGCCTACAGAAGGTAAACTTGCACATGCCCACTGGTGAGCTCTCGCGCAATCGCATGTGACCCGTAGTGAACCAAAGCGAGGTAGAATTACTGTTTTCGATGATGCCTGTATCGCAGTATTTGGATAGATGAATTAAGCTTAGTAAGTAACTAAAATCAACACTCGTATCTTACAAACCTACCAGCAACAAACATATTTTGTAAATAGATTTAACCTCCTGATCCATTGTATAGTTTATCGACCAATGCGCTCTGTATGGTGCTTTCACTAGTATTTATATAATTTGAATATCGGTACAAATATAACCACTTTATACTCTCTCGGGATAGATACGTATCATCATCTTCTGTAGGTTCTACTATTTAACTCGTAACCTTCTGGTTTTCATATTAAAGCCATACTTATTCTCTTACTAGATATTCTGTGGTCTTTTCTAATCTTTTTGTTGATTCACTCAAATGTTAAAATAGCGTGAGGGCATTTAATCCCGGACTGCCTTAGATTTTCCAACTCGGATAAATGTGACACTGAACTTTTTTCTAAGCGCCTTCCAAGCCATGTGTCCATTTAAAAATTAATGTGTTTACCAGGGTCGTTTAACTACCATGCATTTAAAAGGATCAAGAGTTTAAAGAAGCCCTGTTCAGAGACAACTATCCTGCCAGCTTAAAATCAAGTCACTCAACATTTAATTGGCTAGATTTGACCCGTTGTACGTTAACACCACAGATAATAAATAATTTAAGCAAATCCAGACCTCAGCAACAAATGATTTATAGTGGTCTGGAAAATCCACACATCAGAAGTTGTCGACATTTACGAATGCATGAAATTATAGATGATTCTGTTGACATCTCTGCATCCCTGAATACCTTGATTATTTGGTCGACGACAAACTGGGGCTGAGAAACACTGATACCATTGACAGTATCTCTTTACACACAAACACATCGGACTAAACGTTCTTGAAACGAAAATCCTCGACCAGTTTCATAGATCCGTTTCTTGTCTACGAAAACAGCAATAATATATATATTTGGTTTGACGTTCCAGTATGGTTATTGGAATATCACCCAAGAACTCTTCATGTTGTCATGCAATCATTTAGTCAGGATTAACTATATATCTGTTTAACTAATGCATCGAGTTGTATACTCCGATTATGAACACAATGTTATAATATAAGTTATTTCTCGAAGTATGTTCCCAACTATTTGGCTCTTTTGTACATATGAGCAAGACTAGTTCAAGTATGGGAGACACTATTTTTCATTTAAAGGTCCAAACGTTTTAAGGATACTCTAACCCCGCACAGAGTGTTTTTCCATTTTGTCATTTTACTTCTAAACTACTGTGAACTTTTACAACACATGTGTATATATTCTGAGTCGTCTTTTTCTGCAGAACAATAATAAGTAAATTATGTTTTTCTAAAACTTACAGAAAAAAATAGTTTGCATAAAATTTGTTTGCTATCTCTTTTTAAAATTGCTACTTCTTTTACACTCTTTACGTCAACTGTTCGATTTTACATCAACGTATAATGCATTATATGAACCGAAAACTGGTCATTCAGTTTTATCCTCTTTCTCTTAATTTTCTTGCAATATTGTGTTAAAGGTCAAAAATAAAAAAAACAAATGAGTCAAAATAGTGAAATTTCAACTTCTTATAACAATATCTTAAAATCAAAAAAACATATTAAAAATCTGACAGACTCTTTTTTTAGTTTTATATGCTGAGATGAAATGTGTTAAAAATCGGTTCTGTAAATATAATAGCAGCCGAGGAGTAGGAATTTTCCCAAGTGCGGTACACTGATAAATGAAAGCAGAGAACACAGGGTTAATGTATTTCTGATCTATTTTACGACAGGGTGACCCTTTCAAAAAAAGTCGCAAGTTTTTTAGCTTAGGGGAGGGGGAGAATCCTTAAACACATTTCAAATTATACGCTTCAATTGATTACTGAAAACTCTTTTATGAAGGAAACTGGAAACTTTCAAGCGTTTAATATAAATATTATCGCGTTTTAATGTCACTTCAGATATTGTTTGAGTCTTGTCCTGTGGTATAAAGATTACGGTGTTTCAATATTCTTTTAGATACGGTTTTCGGGAAAACGTACACTAGAGAGATTTCTTTTTCCGGTATAAAGTTACCAGGGGACATTCCTTAGCCTAAGCAATTTATTAAATTCAATGTTCGCCTTTTGTAGTTTTTTTTAAGCTGTTCAAGTCTATTGTCCACAGTTTTTGTAGGTTCTGATCATTATTGACGTGAGTAGAATGGAAATGAAATAGCTTCGTCAAGTAACTATGATTCCGTTTCATCATATTTAGGGAACCGATTTTTACCTCTTACTGACGACGATGGGCTTCTTTGTAGAAGTTCAAGAGTAACACATTAGTATCCGAAATGAAAAATTGGACATTTTTTTCAGTTGCTTCAGAAAAAATTCTCAAATAATTTAATCCTATTAATACAGTCGTGAAATTTTGGAGCCGATTTTATAAAATATTTTTGACACGAGTTAAATTACTTAAATTCCGTATCAGCACATTTACACACAGTATCTCCAATATAAACCAGACCAGTCCTTTTTTATTTCTTTTTACAAAAGTGCAATTACTGAAAATCCTTACTATTACTAGCTCATTTACACACATAATGTCACTGATTTTCACATATTAGAAGCCAATAAATTTATAACCCTGTGATATATTACATCAGAACAGGGCTAGTCAATTTTTGCTTTCTTTGTTCTTATTAACAACGAATCGCAGCATTTGTGAAACATGATGTTTTTAAGGCTGGGATTTGGTTCATATCTGGAGTGATTCATGCATATTAAGCATATTTATGGATGATGACCATTCCAGGCCGTCTAATACAAATCAACTTGTTGTTGATTCTCGTTTGTCAGTATAACCTGAGGGCATTTAATTCCAGACTACATTAGATACTCTACCACGAATAAATGGGATGCTAAAGGAAGCGAGACTGACACAGTGGGTTCACTTGTCCTGTGTATACGACAGCTGAAGTGCGGGGAGTCTCGGATCAGTACAAAAAATCCACTAATATGTTTCAAAACCGGTGTTAACTCTGAGCTTGGAGCTATTCAAGCCTTGGGTCTCTTCGGGAAATAACGTGTTTACCCGGCTCTTTTGACTACCATTGGAACAGATTACGAGTTGAAGGAAAGCATCTATATTTTAACGAAAGTACAGCGTATACTGTCCACAAACAGACAGCTTTCCTAACAACTTACAATCAAGTCACTGACGATGTTATTCGTTTGTTTTTAGTATCTGTTGTATCCCATACACTTATAGCCGAAGAGAACTAAAATCAGTGACACTAAATTCCACAACATCAATCTCAACACCCTACTGATTTTTAGTGGTTCTTAAAAATCTATACTTCCAGGATAGACGATATTTTATCAAATGAAATTGTTAATATTTATGTGATCACTCACTTTTGACTACAAAAACAACAACAGGGTTATGACGATCTGTCGTCATATAAGTGAAATATCATAAAGTTTGTTTAGGGTCTTCTATCGGAAAACGTCTTACTTCAGTTCATGTAGGACTATATTCACAAAAACCTTTAAGCGTTTCAATCTCATTCCAGGTTTCGTTTTCAAGCAATTTCTTGAAACGGGTCTCTTCATATAAAGGCTACAATGTCATTCTAGGTATCGGTTTCAAGCAGAGACTGGAAAATGGTATCTTAATATCAATATGAGAACGCTTCTATGGCTTCCCAGCTATTGTTCGAGAAGTTACTTGAGACTGGTTTCTTTATAGATATGTTACAATGTTTCTATGTGATTCCTTTTATTACTTCAAATAAAGGATATCTGGAATAAGATTGAAGTCCTTAAAATTCTGAAAACCATCCTTATTAGTCAAAGCGCATGACCACTGCCCACGATAAGCTTATCGTGCCAATCTTACAATCGTTATCAGCAATAACACAACACATAATGGTGTCTTAGAAAGATATGTGTCAATGAACACAGTAGCAGATATGCCAGGAATTAATGTGTGTATTCTTGCCACATCAGCAAAAAAAAAACAAAAAAAACCAACAAAAAAAACGATCACACAAACATAGTGGAAATCTACGGCTTTCTTTTCTGAAGCATGTAAACAAAAGACGTAAAACGCTGAAGTAAACGTTAATCTCCTGCAGTCTTCGCTGTCTTGTCAGGCGTTATTAATGATATGTGAAGGATATCACATACCGTCGCCTTATTCGGGTTCTTGAGTTGCACCACTGTTTAACGTTTAACAAAGTCCAAACAAAGCACAGCTATCCTAGGAATTGATTTTACAAATCGAACTAACCACGACCTCTGACCTGACCAATGTGAGTTGAGGAATTTTGAAAAGATATATCAAATCATATTTTCAGTAAGATAAGATATGAATTGCCCTTCATTACACCACCTGACCTGCATTTCGGAATCGACTGAATAAATAATCTTTTTATTGACATTTAGAACAAAATTAAAACATCGTTTTGGCATACAATGTTACGCAACGGTCAAAGACCACTACAACAGGCAATGGCTGGTCTCACAAGTGAGATATGTGAACAAGACAAACGACAAGTGAACAGAGTGAAATTCGTTTAGATAGATTTTTCTGTAACTTACGTAATTTGTTTCACATTGCCCTGTCCGCTTATTTCAGTCAAGCACATGACCTTCGATGTCACCGAAAACAATTTATGTCAAGATCAAATGCATAACCAGGACACCGTCCAATACATCACAACTGGTGCTTAGTGTAGCGTCATATTCAGAAGCACCGGGTCAGAGAAAATTCTTAGAATCACTCACTGCAGGGTGATAGCGACATACTGAGGAAGTAAATATTTACAGCCAGACACGATGAGGAAATCCCGGAATATTGAAATTATCCATAATATATATTAAACGGATTGGTTTCATTTAATATATCAATGTGCTGTTTAAGGGCTGATTTGTGTCTGTCAAGTAGAATGTTTCCAATTACAGATTTACCAATAATTCCAGCCTTTTGGCTGCATGGATTTTCAACACTATGGTCGTACCCAGCATAGGCGTAGGGGAGGGTGTATTTTTAGGGGGGCAGACTATTTTTTGCCCGAAAAATGTATAATTTGCCCGAAAATAATTTATCATCACTAAATACCTATGTATGGTACGTACCGCTAAAAGACAGATATGTACAATA
>JAQQZZ010114637.1:0-29813 GCA_030265115.1 Mopalia vespertina | reverse complement strand
GGTATTAACAGAAAAAGCGAAGTTTGAAGTTAATATCTGAATTTGAGTGATGGCCATTTTGGTTTGCGGAATTAAATAAAATGCAATCCCAACGGTTTCTTAACTGGAGGAAACTATTTTCCAAGTTTGAAATCTATGAAAATTACGCAATGGCTGCCATTTTGGTTTACGGAATTTGGAGAAATGAAATCCCATTATTTGTCTTAATGGGGGGAAGCTACCGTAACAGTTTCAAGTGTTAATTTTCTCAAAATCATCACGTAGGCGTGAATATTAAAAATTATGCAATGGGGACCACACTGATTTGCCCCATTTGATGAACTGCAATCCTATCATATGTCTTGATTAGTAGCAGGAAGCTAACTTCCATGTTTCAAGTTAAGCTGTTAATTTGATCTCAAAATTATCATGTTCAGAACACATAAGTGTGAATATTGTAAAATGATGCATTGTCGGCCATTTCGTTTTACGAAACTTGTTTTACGGAACTTGGTGAAATTCAATCCGATCCAAAAAGTTTAAAGTTAATCCATGAATTTATTCTCTACTTATCATGTTCACAACAAAAACAGGCATGAATATTCTAAAATAGTGTAACAACGGCCATTTTGTTTTATGGAATTTGTTGAAATGTAATGCCATCCGCCGTCTTAACCAGATGAAGCTTCATACCAAGTTTAAAGTTAATCCGTGAATTTATTCTCTACTTATCGTGTTTACAACACCTACAGGCAGGAATATGCTACAATTATGTAATAACGGCCATTTCATTTAACGGAATTTGGTGAAATGCAATACCATCCGTCGTCTTAACAGGAGGAAGCTACATACCAAGTTTGAAGTTAATCGCCGAATTCGTTTTCAAGCTAGCGTGTTCACAACCATTTGTGACGGACGTTCGGACAGACATTTCTAAGTCCCATCCTACTATAGTAGTGGTGAACAAAGAAAAGGGCAGGATACAGTTTTGTCAATACCCCTGGTGCATCCAAGGGACATAACTTTTGAGGTCATGTAGAATACACAAATGTACCCGTTGGTGCCAGAAAGAGCCACAGCTCAGTGGATGTAATACATTGTTATTTTTCATAATACATATCGGACAATATCGTTAATGGAATACAAAATCAATATAAAGTATACAGATAAAGCCAAATTGTTTTCATGTTGAGCAAATTTAATAAAAAAACAAATTATATACAATAATATAAATTATAAAATACTTTTGCCAAAATAAATATTCATATTTAAGAAGCTGCAAAAGCACCATTATCAAAAAGTTTCTGTTGTTTTAAATAGCAACAAGATACGTTGGATAACAGGAGTAAGTAACAGTATATATTGGCATGAAAAAGCAGCTAAAGACAGCAAACATACCAGGGTGTTGAGTGCTCTAAATAACCTCATACCTGGTCTTAAGCGCAAGAAAGCCAGCTTACACCAAAGGAACTGAACGGACAAACTGTTAGTCTGGGCTAGATGCTCAATGTCCATGTAACAGATATACAAGGACATGCCAATTCAACCATCACCGCAGTGTTGTGAGACTCGCTGATTCTATACAGTAGTATGACATGAATTGTACTACTGTTCTGTGGGACATTTTTTGAAAATGTAAGGTCAGCGATTCTTCTTATCACAAATAATACTGAAAACAACTGTAGTTGGCTGGAAACAACTGTAGTTTCCCTCAGAACGAATATAGCCGTTTTTGTTGCATTGCTTAGTGTTTAACACAGTGATCGTTGTTTTTCACAAAAACTACAGATTTGTATCAACCATCACAGATAGACTCCGATGACAGATTCATCCTTTATCACATATTGAATTCATGGTTATATGTCAGTCTGAATACCCTACCAGCGGAGGTAGGTCCCATTTTTTTTACTTTTACTGATATTTTTTTGAATTTAGAACGCTCGTTAGCCCAGACACAATTTGTAACGTTAGTGCAATAGGAATGGTTATTAAATACATCTTTCCCCGTCTTTAGCTATCCTTGGTTTCACAATTACAGCCAATCAGCAAGGATCCAATCACTCACTTGGGGTGTCAAACCTTTGTTTTAACACGCGAGTTTCATGTGCCATGCTGTGTGAAATGTATTGTTTGTCAAGTGAGATACATTGATACTCTCCGCCAACCAGAATCCAGCATTAAAAGAGTGTGACGTCATCGAGCTGCTGCGAGGAAGCAGCAACGAGCCACATAAAACACACCACGTGACAACTGGAGCCTCTTATAAGGTGTTGTCACTCTTGTACTAATGACGATCCTCCATGGTTACTGCAACAAGGAAAATAAAACAGAATAGAGATGTTGTAACAAGCTGATAAACACATTTTCTGTAGTGCAATGTTTACCATGTCCTTAGCAGTTAAGCTTTCACAAGTACTATGAGCAGGATTTTCCCAGCCAGGACTGGATTAAGATCTATTTAGGCCCTAAGCACTTAACAGATTTTGGTGCCCCACATATATATCTTATTCGAAATATAAACAATAATAAATGATAAAATTAAATTTCTTTTTTTTTTTCAAAGTAAAACAAAGATGGAAAATAACGTTTATCTTTGTATGTTCGTGGTATCCATTTTGCGTTCATATCGTAAGCAGGTGCTTATTTAGCTTACGGGTTAATCGAACCTTCCCAGTTGATATGTAGTCCCAGCATGGATTATTTTGTCTTTGAAACATGTTCTTTAATAGCCTGTTTATTTTTCTTAGACTTTTTTCACCAATTAGATATATCGACTTGATGGACCATTCTAGAGAATGAGGTGATGGCAAAATTAGTGTAATACCTGTATCCTAACGCTGAAAGTGTTTCAGATTTCTGTAAGCTCGAGAGTGTGGTAGATATCGATCTTTATGAAGTTTGTACACAAACACAGCACTGATAGTCCCAAATGCTGAAAAGCCAAAAAACAAAGCACAGGATAAATACAATGACTTAATAATTACAGGACAAAAAGGTACATTCGTTGACCTAAAGCAAGTCAATGTTGGATGGTTTCAAGTCCTCAACAAATATTAAAATCTGCAATAAACCTCATCATGCATACATCAGCTACCTCAATGTTTTGAATATTGTGTGACATAAGAAGCCCTCCAATAGATATTGGCTATTTTAAATTTTAAAAAAATTAATTAAAAGTTATAATGTTTGGCAATTTGTGATAATTTGGACAAATAACAGACATGTTGACACTTAAACTAAAAACTGTGATACTATTTATTGAAGTATTTGAAGTATTGAAAAAAAAAGAGGAAAAAGATAAGATTTTTTAAAACATCTTCCACGATATTGTTATATTGTTTATATAGTCTAATTGTTTAGCTAACGTTTCTTGTTTGTAAAACCGACTTTAAATAAAGCATTTATCTTTATCGTATCTTTATCTACCAGACATTAGGTGTCTTATCCATTGTCCATTAGGGCCGCGAAAAAGGTGCATAGTTTAGGTCAAACTTGGCCATGTCCGTATAGAACTGATAACACGTGTCTTTAAACCTTCTTTATTATATTAACCAATATGTTCAGGTGAAGTAATAGCGGTCATCCATACTTTTAGCCTTCAGATTTATACATAAGCAGACTTTGTTTTCCACGGAGTTCAGTAAATTATTCACTTAAAACCCATGACTTTAGTTGTGGACACCTGAGACAATACTGATATATTTAACCTTGGCCTGCTTCAGATTATAATTTATCAACTTGGACACGTTTTATTTTCTGCTCACGTTTTCGTGGATTATCTCACATGCCCTGATAATGAGATCGTCATGTGATTGGACTGTTTTGTATGTCTGGTTTCTTACAGAGCTCGAGTTGACCATTCATTCTTAACCAAAGATAAACTCATGCTATCTTTCGTTGAGACTTTCACTCCAATGTACTGAGGCCCGCGGCCGAGGCTTATTGGTTAGCGCGTGCGCTTACTGATCCTACTTCGATGTACAGTTCACGGGATCGAGTCCGCCTGTCGACCCTCAGATATATGAGGCAGTCACACGACGCGGCTCCGGCAATCGTGGGGGTGTTTTTTTTAAAGAGGTTTCCTTCCGGTTTTCCATCGTAATTAAGCAAGCAACAGTGTGAAGAGGGCACTCCGTCGTCATATAAGTGAAATACCCTTGAGTACGACGTTAAACCCCAAGCAAACAAACAAACAAACAAACAAAACTGATGCGCTGACTGCCACGACTGGCCCTCTATACCGAGACTAAACATGCTATATTCTCCAGGTACTTTTACAACTGACGTCATTTTCGAGGGCATTATTTTTATAACTGAACGAAGTTTGAATTAATGCGTGCTAAAGTATCACTTGGTTGTTTGTCTAATATATACCGTTCACGGGATCGAGTCCACCTGTCGACCATCAGGTATGAGTGAGTCACATGATGCGGCTCCGGCAATCGCGGGGTTGGTTTTTACCAGGTTTCCTCTCGGTTTTCCACCGTAATGCGACAAGGAACAGTGTAAAGGGGACAATCCGTCGTCATATAAGTGAAATACCCTTGAGTACGACGTTTAACCCCAATCAATCAAACAAACAAACACACACACTAATATCTTTCTATATTTGTTCTGTTTAACTTTAAATCGACTGGCGATATTTGCTTTGCGATTATTTGCAAGACCAATTTATCGGGGCCAGTATTAGTATACAACAACGACGACAAATCAGCCATTAAATGAGTGCTGGTATTCCTCTGAAGAAAGGAAATGGCCTGTTTTAGTGCACAAAATATAAGTCAAGTGACCACAAAAGGAGTGCTAGATAAGTGCTGTGAGGTCATGAGTTATAAAACACAACCACTCTATACAGTGGATTGAATTTAGTCTGTTTGCTGACAGGATTTATTTAAGGAAAACATATATAACTTGTGCTAAGTTATACTAATCTAAACGTGACAACACATGCATGCTGATCTTCACGCGTACAGCTAACATTGCTATTATGAGTCACAATATCTCTTACTGTTTGTTTATACAGCTCATTTATTGGTATAAATGGAATCAACTTTCTGACCTTACAGAGTAAAGTTCTGGTAGATAATAAATTGATGCAATATTATCTAACGTTTCTATTTAGAATTCGGCCATCTTTTCCACATGTATGATTACATGGGGCAAACTACCTTTGTAGTTTTTTGGTATATATTTTGAATAAGAAAGAAGAGAGAAAATTGTTGTATATATTTTGAATAAATGAAGAGAGAAAAATTTGCTTGCCTCCACCGAAATCCATGTGGATATATTTTCTTTAATGAAAAGAGCATATGTTAATCTATTCCTGAATGTTTCTTATCTATTGTTCAATGCTTCTAATCATATGCTGAATGTCTTTAATCTAGTGCTGAATGCCTCTAATTTAGTGCTGAATGCCTCTAATGTAGTGCTGAATGCTTCTTGTCTAGTGCTGATTTTTTTCATTCAAACCATCGCCGTCTTACCTCCGTTACTTGCGTATGGACCCCTTGGTCATAAATTAGTACTATTTTGAATGTATTGATATTCGGTAAATTACTAAAAATTGTGCAGTCGTCGCCAGGCAAATTACAGCTGTATAAATACACCGGGATCCCAGTAGTAGACTATGATATGATGTCATTCAGCGGTATATCAATGCAATTCCCTATAAAAGATTTATTTAGCCTTAAATCAAAAAATTGTTCCATTGTATGTTAACCCACATTCCAAATTTTCAAATTTATAAGTAGCTGGATTTTTTTTGTAACTGTGGCTAAAAGTAGAGCTCCGCAACGTGACTTCCTGAGAAGGAAGGCGCGGGTTTATCCCAAACGTCCAGTCTGCAGTGAAAAACTAGATGGTACTTGATGACTACAAAATGGTACTGATCGACCCAGGGCTTTCGGGGCGGACGCTTCCAAATGAGTTTTATAAGCTCACGACTTAATGAGAAGAACATTCCTACAAACAAAGGCATATCGATCTTTCTACGTGTGAAGCTCTCGACACATTGACACGTCACATGACAGCCGTTTCCCCATGACACAATAAATTAAAGAAGGCAAGAGTCCACACACCAAACATTTGGTTCATGTAGTAACTTATACAACTTTCTTCTCAATCTGGTTGTTTTTGACAACACAAACAAATACAAACAAAAGAACTGCTGTAATTTTAAAATCATATCAAAAGTGATGTAAAAAAAATTCAAAATAATGGATATTTGACAAATGTTATATCTATCTAATAGTATTACACTAATGGCTATAACACACTTTTATTACTTACCAATAGGTAGAAAGAATAAGTTTTGACTCAAACGAGATATCAACCCTACTTTGGTTTGAAAAGCGCCCCCTAGCGCTAATCCTACAAAAAAAGTTCGCAATATTAGTTATCACATGTGTAAATGTACCGCTTAAAGTTTCATTCATACGGTTAATAACTGTACGTGACTTATCTGCTGACACACGGACAGCCAGGTATTCTAGTTCTATTGTGCACTTTTGGATACATCATTGATCGATTTGACATTCATTTATCATGGTTCTATTTTATGGAGATTATGTATCAGTCCAGCAAGTATAGGGTATTGTTAATCTAATATGTGACCATGTCGGTATAGTCTATTCTAGAATGAGTTCAGCGCATACAGCCTTCACATTGTACATATGTTGTCAGCGCATACAGCCTTCACATTGTACATATGTTGTTTTGTCTGAGTAGAATAAACATCAGTATAACCCATAGCGTGTTTATAACCACAGGAAGACACAAGAGACCCGACTTTACAATGACCTTAACATTCTTGCATGTATACGCATTTCTCTCAATAACTATAGTTTGCTTGACTGGTATTTAACACTGCGCCCATGGGTATATCTTACGAATATTACAGGCGACGTCTCCATCAGTTTTTGTTTGATTGGGGTTTACCGTCGTACTCTAGGGTATTTCACTTATATGACGACGGATTGTCCACTTCACATTGTTCCTTGCCTAATTACGGTGGAAAACCGGGAGGAAGCCTAGTAAAACCACCCCCGCGATTGCCGGAGCCACATCGTGTGACTCACTTATATACATCCAAGCAGTTAACATCAACACTATCATAAAGTAAAGTGAACTATAACAACCCTCTATTTGAATCTTAACGTTCATCCACAGCTTAAACGTATAGTGAAATATTCCTGCCCATCTCAAGGGGTTTTACCAGTAGGCTATACCACTAGACAATTGTCACAAGACAGTCACAGACAGGAACTATAAGCATTATTCCCAAGACATTCACAACACTATTTCATTAAACCATGTCTAATCACATGTTTGGGTTTCACGCCGTGCTTATTAAATATTTCGGCCATAATAACGGAGCAAAAGCCGAACGATTCAAGGATACGATATTTTTTTGTTACTCGAAAAAAGGATATAAACTATACAACTCCAATGTATTTAGATGTATTTGTTTTACAAATACTGTGAAAACATTTACCTAAAGGGAAAGCTCCCACAGCCGTCAAAGCCGACTTCTCACTTTCCTGAAGAAAAGAAGAAATGAAATGTGCTGAATAAAAAAAAAATTCGTTTTTCATATCGGTGACGTGTTTGATAATGATAAACATATCGCTGCAGCGACTGTCTACTTTGAACTAAATTACAGAAGATAGGTCATCAGTGTTGGTAAACGAGTACAGAAAACACCGTATGCCTCTAAAGGGAGTCGAACAGGTCCACATGGTCAGACTTTGTACAGACCCCGGCACAGAAACACCATAGTTATTGGTTAAACAGAATAATCAACTCTTCGTTTTAACGTTTAGGGCCGCCATTAAGGACAGTGCACCCAAAACATCCGCCACAGAGATGTGTAGGAGAAGGTATTGGATGGTAGCTTGAGAGGCGTAAAGCTTACAAGTAATTACACAAAAGTGTTATTTAATATATAATACTTCTTTAAAAGATATAAAAATTATTCTTCCGTAGCTGTTAAAAAAATTATTTTAGTAACTTAAACCGCCTTTATTCTCGTCGTTCACATTTTGGATAAGTCGCTGGTGATTTCTGGCTTTAGACAACGGTTGTATTGATGTTGTATACGTTAATGGCCCTTCTTGATTCTTATCAGTTGCCATGTCCAACATATTTTTTCATACATTTGTCTTTCATTGAATTCTGCAAAATTACTACATAAACAGTAGATCAGTATTGGGTGGCGCTTAACCGTAAACGACTTGTAATAGTTTAATATAAGAGTGTCAATACGGCATATTTATGCCCACCTATAATGGTCTCTAGAAACTTCGAATACTCCAATGTATACTTCATATAGACGGGAGATTTCTGCATTTAATAGAACGCTAAAATATTTCTGCTTGTCAAGTACAATTGCTGTCTTAATATTTAACGGACAGTGTTAACAAGGGTTCATAGACGTCAAACTGTTGAGTTTTTTACTGTGAAAAATTCAGGTTTTTAAGTGTCATATTGAATTTTGTTTATTTTTTTAATGCCCAGCTATTTATTTTATCATACTTGAACATTAGAAATGGAGTCTCATTTCAGTTTTTTTAAAAATGATGCGTTAAAATAATGTCTCAACTTGAGTGTATTCTCCATTTAGGGTAGTTAAACTGGACTTCTATGAACCCCTGGTACTTATACTCTACATATACTAAAACATACCGACACAGACAAGCTGGCCATAGACAGATGAGTTTTAAATAGGGAAATTCCCTCCTTAAACACCGGGTTCAATCGACGTTAAGGAATGAATGGTTACACAGACATTCTCCTCGACAATCGACATCATTTCGGTATAAGTACTTTTTTCTGTTTTACCTCAATTTCTGTAAGCCTCCGTCATCTGAATGTGATTAAAATCATTTATAAATTATAGCTCCCCATTCCCTCAGAATTGTCAAAATGAAATGTCAGGGAGTTACTGTGTGATTTCGGTACAATCAGATGATCGGACATATTTTTCACACATTTAACATTGTACGACTGTTCATGACAGTACCATTTTCCCAGATAAACGTACAAGTATTTAATGTGTGTAATAGTTATAAATTGTTGGATGTCTGTTAACCATCATTTTTATAAGATATGAATTTTGTTAATAAAAAGAATTCTTTAGAAAGGAAAAAGGTGTACGTGCGACTTCAACGCTGCGCAATTTGGCTCTTTTGGAAACAATCCCAATTAACTATATGCCCACTTCTCTTATACGTATACAAAATTCCACACAAAATTAAGTCGTCTACGTGCAGCTAGCAACATGATAAAAACATATTTAACATATTTTATCCTTGAAAAATATTTATTACAAAATATCACTGATTTATTTTAAGAACGAATGGGTTGTATGAAATCCTCTATTTTATTAAAGGGAATTAACACATTAGGTTATTGTAAAAGATAAACAAATTAACACATGGACAATAGATTTAATGCATTACAAGTACGAATCAGTCAAATAAAAACATTGGTTATTTCCACAACAAGGTTAATTCTCGTACATTTCCAGTTACAATGACCTTGACCTGGTACACAAATGCATATCTGAAACAATGCGACTACAAAATGTACGAGTTAGTTTGCCTATCACGCACCGGGCACGTGAATTAAACCGGGCCAATATGAACATTCAGAGCCCGATATATGAAGGTAGAGAAATACAATATTATACATACCGAGGCCCCATTCGCCGTAAATTCCTCGCTGATTTGAGCTAAGGTCCAGGGTGCCATTTACTAGGATCTCACAAGAATTTATATAATTTTGATGGTTGAAAGTCTGTATAATCGACGTTTATATTGAGCTGTTCTATTCACGTCTTCTAGCTTCGCCTGAATGATGTGTACTATTCAGGCGGTGACCTGGCTGACTGACACAGTTTTCTCCAACGAGGCTCCATACTGGGGACATCGTGAGATTCTCTCCATCGAGTATTGTCATCAGATTAAATGTGATTTAATTTTGTCCGCGGAATGCCGACAGATAGATCACTAGGATTACCAATAATTAAGATCCCACATAGTAAAAGTGTATGAATCATATATTTTGGAAATAAGTTCAAATTAGCTAAATCTGGGAGTTTATCTAGAGCACGAGATGTATCACTGGGTGTAATATATCCATGCTGGGCTTAATACGAGTTATATACATAAACACGCGAAGTGGGCGACTGCTGGCCGGTGACGTCATACGCATAATTATTTTGTTTCGCCATTCGCGCCGTTTTGAATAATATTTTACTTATATCCAGACAACTACTGAAAGCCGTTTTATTACTTCTATCTTTATTATACATATGTTGAATTCCTTTTCACAAATGTTAAATTCTTGTTTACATATGTTAAATAAATGACCTTATTTTACATATGTGAAAAGAATTTCACATAGGGAAAAAAGAATTTCACATATGTAAAAGAGAATTAAACATCTGTGAAAACCAATTTCACATATGTGAAAAAAGATTTTCACTTATGTGAAAAAGAATTTTCACATTTGTGAAATAAATATTTATTTTACATATGTTGAAAAGAATTTCACTTATGTAAAACAATTCAACAATTCAATTCGGAATTTAACATATGTAACATAAACGTTTATTTTACATTAGTGGAAATCTTTTTCACTTATGTAATATAAAAAGGTGAGTGGAACTCTTTTGTAGATATGTGAAATGAAAACATCCAAGACATCAATTACAGACTTCTCCCTCACAGCCTCTATTTTGCGGCAATAAATTTTCTCTAAAATTATAATCTGATCATAAGCACATCCACCCTCTGCGTTTCGCAAAGTATTTGTTATTTTCTGGCGAAGAATAAATCAGTGAAACTACATTTGTTTTATAGGCCTACAATTGCGACCGATTCTGTAGTGAACATTTATACGACTGATTCATTGGGAAACTTCACGGTAGTTGTTTTTTTTCAGAATAGAATGTATGGTTTTGTGTTTCAGTCGTTGTTAACTTTTTGTACATAAGTGAAATTCTTTTTCACATATGTGAAACATTTAGATGTTTGTGTTTAATTTAACTTATGTAGAAAATAATTTCACATGTGTTAAAAATAATTTTTGAAATGTTGAAAAGAATTCTCCATATGTAGAATAAATTGTTATTTTACATATGTAGAATAAAGGTAGATGCGATAGAACGGCTTGCCCTAGACAGTGTCAGAGTTGGCGATTTGCAGAACCGATATGCTGATACTCCAGTAACTGACTGACACGCCTATATGCCTCCTAGCTAGGGTAGTTAAAAGTGGACAACATTTGTGTGGGAATGCCAATTTAGTTAAGGCACACCAGCCACTGACTTGCACCATTACAGCTGACTATATTCCGATGGACTAATTGCCTCAGCACCTAATTAAAACAAATTTTCCTAGTCTGTCCTTCCGTCTGATTTTCGCCAGACAATAAAAGTGTCAATTAAAGCCCTAGAAAAGCTAAGCTATTATACATCCATACACTACCACACACATCCTATACCATACATCCATACACTACCACACACAGCCTATACCATACATCCATACACTACCACACACATCCTATACCACACACATCCTATACCATATATCCATACATTACCACACGCATCCTATACCATACATCCATACACTACCACACACATCCTCTACCACACACATCCTATACCATACATCCATACACTACCACACACATCCTATACCATACATCCATACACTACCACACACATCCTATACCACACACATCCTATACCATACACCCATACACTACCACACACATCCTATACCATACACCCATACATTACCACACGCATCCTATACCATACACCCATACACTACCACACACATCCTATACCACACACACCCTATACCATACATCCATACACTACCACACACATCCTATACCATACACCCATACATTACCACACACATCCTATACCAAACACATCCTATACCATACATCCATACACTACCACACACATCCTATACCATACATCCATACACTACCACACACTTCCTATACACCGCACATCCTATACCATACACCCATACACTACAACACACATCTTATACCACACACATCCTATACCATACATCCATACACTACCACACATCCTATACCACACACATCCAATACCATACATCCATACACTACCACACACATCCTATACCACACACATCCTATACCACACACATACCATACACATCCTATACCATACATTCATACACTACCACACACATCCTATCACATCCTATACCATACATTCATACACTACCACACACATCCTATACCAAAAACATCCTAAACCGTACAGCCATACACTACCACACACATCCTATACCACACACATCCTAAACCGTACATCCATATACTACCACACACATCCTATACCACACACATCCTATACAATACATCCATACACTACCACATACATCCGATACCACACACATCATTAACCGTACATCCATACACTACCACACACATCCTATACCACACACATCCTAAACCGTACAGCCATACACTACCACACACATCCTATACCACAAACAACCTAAACTGTGCATCCATACACTACCACACACACCCTATATCACACACATCCTAAACCGTACATCCATACACTACCACACACAGCCTAGACCACACACATCCTAAACCGTACATCCGTACACTACCACACACATCCTATACCACACACATGCTATACAGCACACATCCTATACCGTACATCCATACACTACCACACACATCCAATACCACACACATCCATGCACTACAACACACATCCTATACCATACATGCATACATTACCACACGCATCCTATACCATACATCCATACACTATCACACACATCCTATACAACACACATCATATACCATACATCCATACACTACAACACACATCCTATACCATACATCCATACACTACAACACACATCATATACCATACATCCATACACTATCACACACATCCTAACAACACACATCATATACCACACATCCATACACTACAACACACATCCTATACCATACATCCATACACTATCACACATATCCTATACCATACATCCATACACTACCACACACATTATATATCATACATATCCTATACCATACATCTATACACTATCACACATATCCTATACCATACATCCATACACTACCACACACATTATATATCATACACATCCTATACCATACATCCATACACTATCACACACATCCTATACCACACACATTCTATACCATACACATCCAATCACTACCACACACTTCCTATACCATACATGCATACATTATCACACACATCCTATACCATACATCCATACACTACCACACACATCCTAAACCTTACATCCATACACTATCACACGCATCCTATACCACACACATCATATACCACACATAGTAGCATAGCCCCGTACTGGTGTTAGCCGGAGAGAGTGAGTACTTAAAAAGCGCCACTGTCCAAATAATTTACAAACTATTTCACATTTTATTTTTGTATATAACGTCATTTACCAAAGGATTTATAATTCGGTAATTTGTATTAAATATATTAACAATGTTATTTAAACGTTTGATACTTATATGTGCGGTAAGCATCAAATCAATCTAATTATTATTTGGAATAAAATAAGCCGTTTGGGGTTTCTGATCCCGCCAAGAACATCCATGTATTTTAATTTTATTATTATTTTATTATCATTAACAATAACAATTATTCAATTCAATGTTTAATATAATCAATTTATATTTCTGTTCTTATCTATACAGATAAATTAAAATTTATTATTGTATTATTTGGTGAAAGAAATGAAATGAAATGATTAAAATCAGATGAAAATAGCTCCCCGTCTTTTGTTTTTCGCTAATATTATGATCTAACCCAAATACTCATTTGATTAAATTCGTCGCCTCCATGACCTGCGTATAGCCTACGTGATCATAAACCAAGACCATTTTCATATTTGCTAAAATGGCGTGAATTGTGCGATCGTAGCCTGGCAAATTTCAGATGTATAAATCCACCGGGACCATGCTATGATGTCATTCAGCTGAAGATAAATGCAATTCTTTGTTTAAAGATAGCTAACACATTTATTCATTCTTAAATAAAAACAATTGTTCCATTTAATTGTGATCGACCCACATTATACAGTTTAAACATATTTAGCAGGTGGTTTTTTCGTAATTAGGGCTAAAAGTAAAGCTCCACCTCGTGACCTCCTGGTAAGATAAGGATGGCGCGGGTTTATCCCAAAGTTTGCAGTCAGCGATGCAAAGCTGGATATGGTATTTGATGGTTTTAAAATGCCAAACACTTGCCAACTAGTGTTCAACTAGGGCCAGGTTCGGTTTTGAACCATTCGTCGACTGTTATAGCTATATCGACGCTTGCGCAGTGACATTCACACCCGAACATGTCTAGTCGACCATTCAGTCAGTTCAAGATGGCTGACATATTGTCAGACTTCTATTTTTCGGAACTGATTCTCAGCCGGTGACGTACTTTATGATAACCCGTTGAACATTATTCTCTTAACCCGGAAAGTTATCCACAAAAGGGTCTGTAATTTGACTGACGAAAACGAAATGGGTAAAAATCTGACGAATTGACAATGGATAAGCTTTTAAAAACTTGTGACTAACTAAAACACTTCAAATCACAGCATTGTAACACCAACAGTTTCTTCGTCTCCGACATTTTGAATACGTAATGAACCAGAGCGAACAAGGCTCTCAGGGCACGTTCACTTTGCTCAACCAGATAGTCAAACCATCGCACGTTCGGGTGGTATTTAAGTCAACCACGGTCAACTATAGATATCGCTCAAACACAACATAGGTCAAGCTTGCCGAGGTTCATGTAAGGTCAGCGTCCCAGCTGACCAGTAGAACCCCAGCTCACATAAGGCTATTGTAAACACTAAATCAAGCGGAGACAAATTAGACCAGCAAAAGTAATGAGTTTTGTTGCATGTTGTGGTGTATCGTCCAAATAGAATATGCTGTATAACGGGATCTAAGACAAGTCATGTGGAAAACAGTAAGAATTAAAGGTGCATGCAGCGATTGACGGGGTTCCAGGTACGAGCTGTGTAGCCATCGGCAGAAAATTATTAAATTGAACTACCACTTCAGTAATACTGATTGTTCCCTGTGGCCTGGTGTTAGAAATAACATGGAATATTTTAGTTAAATATTATAGCTACGCTCTAGTTTTTGCGTCATCCTCCACTGTCACGATAGTGACATCGGCGCTACGTTCACAATGAACTGAAACCGTCGTCCCGCTACAACGGCTCAATAGAGCCAATGTAGTATATCTGGTTCACTGAAGACATGATTCAAACAAATTCTCAACTTGCCATTACTTACGGTGCAGATCCACAAAAAACAAAGTAATAGGTAACCCAATACAACGGTTCAATTGAGCCAATGTAGTACACCTGGTTAACAGAAGACAGGACTCAGGAAGCAATAGACATTGCCTTATAGAAATACCTTAAGCTCACAATCCGACAAATGCTTTTGTTCCCTTTCTTAAGTTAACATCGATATTTAAAACATATTTTCGGTCGTTAAAAGGCTGGACTGTTGTCAATATCATTATCATGTGAACAGCACGCAAGCTGTGTTACTGATAAACAAATGCAACGAGTGCTTTAATTTAACTTTCGACGTATGACTGATGTTATGCCCTGCAGAAAATTTAAAATGCTATCAATGCTAGCTAAAGGTAATCGGCGTATAATTTATATAACGATCTATATTTCAAGCTTTATTACAAAGCTTTACGTGCTGTTGCTATACAGTCACAAGTCTTTAACGTTGACCTTTAATGGCACTAGGCCAGTACAGTATGAATGCAGCAAGGTGTATATAGGCAGAGTGTTTTTCCGACCAAATCTATGCCACTGCGTATTATAGTAACTTTTACTTTCGCTTTTAGCATTAAAATTTGCACTTGGTATACTCGATATCGGTGTGTCAAATTCTGGGTCATCTGCTTACAAATTGTGGAAACATTTGGGCTATCCTATTGTGTAAAAACTATTGATGTAGCCCATGTGATATAAAAGTTATTGTAATTTGCATTTTGTAATAACTGCAATAGTTTAACATGGAGGAAATGTGACAGAAGGCTTTAAAACTCTGTATTTATAACTTGCTGTAAAGTCAAAACGTTTGATCCTAGCGGAAAAATCCTGACAAAATAACAGTTGTTTTAATAGTGATGTATTTCTATTTATAGCCCTTAGAGAATTGATGTTACAGCGTGTTGAATGTCTGAAAGGTTTTTCGGGTTTTCCGTTTATCCGTATAAATAAAATTATGAAATATATTTTTCTAGTTAAACTCCACCAACTTAATCCATGTTTGTTAAAAGAAATTAGACGGTTGTGGTCTTTCGGTTGATTTTTTTACTTGAAACGTGTTTGTGAAATAAAATGTAAGTATTAGGCGTCACTTTGACGTCAGCAGAGCATGCCCGTATTTTCTATGATCATTCTCGTGGTGCCAAAAAAACGATCTTGAAGGCTGCAATTTTTCCAAAACCTTGAACGAGGCGTTCGGCAGGAGTTATCAGATTAAGGTTTTTCCCATTTTTTGTTATTTCAGGAAAGTGAAGTAACCTAACAAAAATCTGAGACATGATTATAACTTTGTGAAAAGTTTCGTGACTCTACCTGTAGCCGTTTTTGATATCTACAAACAACAGTAAAAAAGAAAAGAAAAAAAGAATCCTAGCATCGGCGACAAATAAAACGAACCAAAAAATAGATCTTCCAGCTAAATGCTGGAACCCCTAACAAGTTCCCTGTAAACGCCGGCATTTACAAACCTGGTTTGGGAAACGGCTCTGTGATTGGTCAGTTTTGCAAACCAATCGACACCACTCGGTACGCGTTTGCGTTAGATCATAATATTAGCGACGGGGAGCTATTTTGATCTGATTTTAATTAGATTGATGTAAGCAATATAGTGGCCGGCTTTAAAGCATAAGGCTATTAAGAAAGGTAGGAGAAAGGTAGCCTCTACGCCGGAAAGGAGAACGAAAAGGCATCTGACATTTTTTTAACAACAGAATTTAGATAAAGAACCATGGCGTTAACTTGTGTTATGAAATTCACTTATTACCAAAAGTTTTAACAGGTGGAGAAAACAGGAATCAAAGATCATAATAGACCAGCCAAATAGAACCAGCTCTTAACTTAACAGTCATTGTTTTGATAAGGGAACGTATGTCTTTCGGTATAGCTAGCGCTTCGTTTAATAGATAAACCCAATAAAAGGATGTTTGTGTGATAAAGTGGAAATAACAGGTGGGTATCAATTTTTCTCCAACTTTCGGGAATTCAAAGTTGTCATAAAAATGAAATAACATTCAGTATGACGTTAAAAACTATAATCAGTTATCAAACTAATACTCTAGTCATGAATTGTCTGACTGTACATTTTTTTAAATTTTATTTATTGGTGGCGATTTTCGTGTCAAGTTAGTTTCGGTTACCATGGTTGTCACTGGATATCTGGCAGTACATTGTTTTTGGTAGTAGGCCGGAAGCCAACACATATATATCTTCGTCTGACGACTGATAGTTGGAGGCATCCATGATATAATGACAAGCTGTCACATTGGTTTATCGTTCATTCCAAAAATGCACCATCTTTAAATATCAACACACCTGTATTTTGCTACCCTTTTAACTTTTGAAAAGAATTTTTAATTCATGTTTGCTCTATGGTCCGTGTCCGTAAAAAAAGAAAAGGCGTCGTTTATAACCGGACGCCCACGTGTTTTTAGAGTTTATAGTAAGCTACACTATACATAAGTCTGATTATTAAATCTAAGATACTTTTTAAACAGCAAGTTAAACCAAATTTAAAATATAATATATTTATGTACACAACCACAGCTGTTTTAACGAAAACCCACTTGTAGCTGTGGATTTTAGTCAATTGTATTCGTAGATAGTTCCTAGCCAATAGACACATTACATTCTGTGAAGCGAACGTTGTGAAGTATATTATTTTTTAAAGATTAAACATGGCATTATTGATTGCTACTTTGGTTACGCGGGAACGACTGAAGGAACAAACAATTTCGAGTATGTGTCTCCAATTACCGGGAATGCAAGTTGTCATACTTTAAAGCGAAATGTCATGCAGTATATTACGTTCAAAACTAAAATCAATTATCGAACAAATACTCTTGTCTATAGAGTATCTTTTCTGAATGTAAATCTTTTTTGATTTCATTTGTTGGTGGCGAGTTTGGTGCCAAGCTGGTTTCTGTTAACTTGATTGTCACTGGATATCTGGTTGTAGATTGACCTCGGTAGTTAGCCCGAACCCATCACATCTAGTGTGACCTTCAGCTGAAGACTGTTGGTTGGCGGCTTACATGATAACATCACTAATATTAGTTGAGGCACACCAGCCACTGACTTCCATCATGACTACTGACTATATTCTGATGAACCGATTACCTCTGACAATAATTAAAACAAATTGTCTCTGTCTGTCCGTCCGACCCACCTTTGCTAGACAATATTAGTAGCTCGGATAATTAAATCACTGGGCAAGCTAAGATACCATACATACATACCCTACCACACACATCCCATACCACACACAGTGGTGTAGCGCGGTATAGATGCAGACTTCTGTATCTCTAATAGTCTATCATTCAATGTAGCCTTATTTAGAGATACAGAGCTAGAGTATACACATAACTGTGTAATTTCAAGTTTTTTTCACTTACCGGCTATTATGGCTTCAATTAGTACTGTCTCATAATATTTTATATACTGAACTTTTTGACACATTTTATATGCCAAACCAGCTCTTAACTAAGCGGCTTTAATGTCGTTAAGATAAGGGTTATGTATTCCGGTAGCTAGTGCTTTTTAGCGATATTTGTGTTATACAGTGGAGATCACAGGTGGGTTTAGCGAAGTTTCCTTTAAGTTTTTTCTCCAATTACCGGGAATGCAAAGTTGTCATAAAAACATTAAAATCTATAATCAATTATCGAACAAATACTCTAGACTTTTCTAACTGTATTTACCTTTTTGATTTACTTTGTTGTTGGTGGTTTTTGGTGCCAAGTTGGGTTGGGTTTACACGATTGTCACTGGATAGCTACTTGTTTAAGTTTTGAACTGAATTTTAAATTCATGTCTGCACTTTGATCCCTGTCCGTACAAACGGAAAAGGCGTCGTTTATAACCGGACGCCCATGTTTAGTATCCCGCGTGTTTTAAGAGTTTATAGTAAGCCACACTAAACATTATTGTGATTATGAAATCTACTTTCTAGAGTATTAAAAGGAAGATTAAGTTAAACCAAATTTAACATATAATATGTGCACAACCACAGCTGTTTTGACGAAAACTACTAGTAGATGTGGATTGTTCCTAACCAATAGAAATAATAAATTCTGTAACGCGAACATTGTGAAGTGTATTTTTAAAGACTAACGCCGCGCATTCCTGATCGCTACTGTGCTTACGCGAGAACGACTGGAGGAATGAACAATTGATGTAGTCTACTGGCTGCGTTTAACTACTTTCTGTTTTTAAGGCGTCAAATATGTAGAAATATGCCCAAGGGAAACGACCAACACCCCTCCCCATGCATACAGCCCCCTCCCCACACACACATCACACTTATACTATACTAAAGCGGGTAGAATTATATATAAAAAATATTCAGATCTATCGAAATATCAGAATTTCAGAGATATCATAGCTACATGTTTCGCTATGCTGAGACCGGAGCAAATGTCGCCGGAGCAATCGTATTAATTGTAGAAAATACAAAGACTTTAAAGAAATAGAAGACTTAAAATGTTATTTAAACATGTGAAATAGTTGTATTTTCCTTATTTTGGGATAACCCTTTCAGCTGCTGGTGATTCGGTTGATTCCCCCAACGAGTCCTATCGGCCAGCACCATTGTCTGAACTAGAATCTGATAAAAGACAAAAAGTTTTATCTCAAAATAACCAAGATAGTATCAGTATTTATAGGTTGTTTTATGGATTAATCTAATCCACAAGTGTTGTGAGTTAGATTGATCCATAAAACGACACCCTACACGTTCAAATTCACGTAAAATCAATCAATTCTCCCCCCTCGCTATTGACCGATTTAAAATGGCTTTCCCCGGTGAGCTCGAGGTAAGGCGCGACATGTTGCTTTAGTGTAATACCCTGTCCCTAAACTCCATTATTTATTACAAATATTAAAAACAACGCAAGGAAAAATACGAGATGGTTTAGGCTAGTCTAGATCAGGTCATACAATTTGTGGATATTGGAAGATCAATGGCAGAAATATGGTAGTGTTTGCCCAAATCTAAAGGTTAGGAAGACTCTTGGAGCGTAGCTATGTCGGCCCCTGTTTTACTACAGAACACTTCATTTGAACGAAGAGGAGGTAACTCGGTAAGGTACAGAATATGTATGTCATCTCCAAATCACCAGAGAGCCAGATTGCTATTTTAACATTGCATCTATATAAATCATGCAATGTTATATTTTATTTTAACATGTACTTAAAATAACTTTATTTATATCATCTGTTTAGCTCGATTAGCTCGAAGGTTAATCTCTCTCTATAGGCCAATACAAACTGTCAGTAATGGGTTACAGTTTTTATTAAAATATATTCAATGTGGTTTGAACATAAATCAATACTAAAACAAATCAAACGGAAATGAAACAATCTAAGTCAGAAAAAAAGTAAATAAAAGTTTAAAAATAAATTAAACAATATATAAATAAAAAAATAAATAAATAAATAAATAAATAAATAAATAAATAAATAAATAAATAAATAAATAAATAAATAAATAAATAAATAAATTAATAAATTAATAAAATCATGTGGGGTGGGGGGTATGAGAGCAAATGGTTTCGTTTCGTTTCTCTAGCTGACGTCGATTTATGCACTCGTTATCGAGATGCGTTTTTAAGAGAATTAATCACTAAACAACGCGCCGAGGGTACATAAAGCATTTTATCATATTATTTGCATAAGTCAAATATTAACCCCGTCGTACGGTTATTTGGGCGTGAGATTTGTCATCTAGCGCGCCGGATTCACTAGGAACGACATATGTGTTTAGAATGTTACGGGACATGATGAAAGTTCAGTCCATATACGTACGTCCACTTTACTTAACAACTCATTTGGTGCATGTTCAACTTCTGGATGTTTTGACGAGCAACGTGGTCAATGAAGACACAAGCACCACCAGAGTTTTATAGCGGGTTGTGCTGGCATCGGAACGTTGCACGTCGATACATCCAGATGTCCAATACCCATACAAACAATTGGCTATGTTCTGAATGCCAGAGAAAAAAGATGAATTATTTTTTTTTTCAAAAAAAAAAAAAAAGCCACCCAAAAAACAATCCACTATTAATATTCATCTAATTTAAGTTTAATATACTTCTGATATATGAGTTAAGATTGGCAAAGCTACAGAGAAGTACAATTTTTGATAACTATAATTAGAAAATTACTGTGTAGAATATTTTCTCTTTGAAAGGGTTTTATGTGTGCTTTGGGAGTCGTCCCAGCAACGTAAGAATTAAGGCGTGTCGTAGTACATATAAGTGTACATTTTGGGTACCAGCAAGGCGGTGTTAATGCCGTAAACATATCTGTCTGTAGAAACAAGGCTGATGAAATTAAAATAACAAACGATAAACGATTTCGAATAAACAGACCAATAGATAGTACTAGTTGAACCAAACAGACGTCCACGTCATTATGTTGTGTATCTCAAAGTGTCACCACGCCGATCGACAGAAGTATTCAACGAAATTTGTTCGAAGCGCGATACAGCAACCGATGTATTTTAAAAGACACGAATGTCTCCTTAAAATCATTGACAACTTATTTCTCCAAATTCAACGCATTGTTGCTTATTTAGTTCGTAGAAAAAAAGAGGAGATAACCTGCTTCAATGAATATCTGGTTAAGATTGATACCGTTTTATTAGAGGATCGAGTTTTGTCGGACGTACATTCTCGTTGGTGAGGCAGAAAGTCTATACGATCTGAACAAGGGATACAGGATCAACAACCCGAACAGTTAACCCACAAACAATTCTCTTTCGCTTCTGATTACAACCTAATATGTCACGGGACTTGGACGAAAACAAAATATGATTACATTTTTCACTTTCGTGGTTTTTCGCTTCTTAAACCCCATCCACTGCCATAATTTTCAATAACAACTGTATCAATTAAATTGATAAGAATCATTCAATTCTGCTCGACTGCTTTCGAGACCTACCAAAAGTATCAGGACCAAAATGACGGTAAGTAATTTTTATCTTTTGGTCACGTGATTCAACTATACTATCATATCCACTGTTAATGTTTAAATGTCATACTTATTTTCATTCTTTGACAACTGCTAGAATGTCATATCTTCTTTTTTTGTCTATTTTTATTATGTTTGACAACTGCTAGAATGTCATATCTTCTTTTTTGTCTATTTTTTATTATGTTTGACAACTGCGATAATATCATATCACCTGTTAATATCATATACCTATTTTCATTCTGTTTAACGACTGCTAGAATATCATAATTATCCTCTGTTCTTGTCTAAATGTCATATACCTATTTAGCTATTTTCATTCTGTTTGACAACTACTAGAATATCATATCAACTGTGTTTAATTCTCATTCAGTACGATTTATAACAGATGTATATATAAACTATGGAGGCGAGGTCAGCATTTACATAGCAAGACAATTATCGTAAGCCTTGTATAATATCACGGAGTTAGAGTTATGGATTACTCCACATTATGTATATTTTAAGGTCTGAAAAAGTCAATTAAGTTATATTTAACATTCCAGGTTTGTATAGAAATCTCTCTCTTGTTCGATTTGTTACAGTAAAATTAAAACAAGAGTTCTGGCACATTTTTACCAGAACCCATTCAGAACAATGGTCATAGTCACAATATGCCAGACATGTTCATGGTTGAATATGGTCACATCTGCATATTTAACCTTAACCATGGTTAAATATCCGCAACATCTCATTACTCCTGTTCCACACTGCCCGTTCTCACAGAAAGCGATCATAGGTCTGGGGTTCATCTAGTCTTTTGAACGAATCCATAAAGTTTTACGGGTTCACACACTTTCTCAAAAGCAGATCAAGTTGTTCCCCGTCGTAGAACCTGGAAGTATTGAGAAAAAACTTTTATTTAGATTGCCTGTCAACTTATCCAAGCTGGATGTCATGAACTTGAAGCTGTCAATGAATCTAAGCTGTTGTTTTGTATACTTTTCTTATCCCTTCTTATCAGTATGGGATCCAACAACAATTGACAGTGGTCTCTAACCTTCTTGTCATCCTATCATATTTTATACACGTTATCATATTCGTTAAATCATTGTAAGAAACAAAATCAATTTGTGGGTCATCCAACCTAATTAATATACAACGCTCATCCTGTTTCCGTCGGACTGGAGGTTAATCATCTTGTCACTAATCACGACGGCAAATGCTTCTGTGCCCGCTGACGCATTGGAGTTTAACATTGTCTTGATCTGGATGTCGGTGACAGAAGTCTTTAGTCTCTCACTCTGCTTACTCAAGTAAAACACAACGGCGGGAAGAGTGTTTTGTAATCAGCGGGTGCAATGTTTGGGTTAATCCATATAATACAACTTAGATCTGAATGCTGCGGAGTTACCATACACACGGCTGAATTGCTGCTTGGTGAAGGAGAGGTTGTAATCGACGGCAGGATATCTGGTTGAGTTGAGCATTACATACATGTTCCTCACATCCCCATTGTCAAAGATTGACGGGTTCTGCTCTTGATCTCCATCTTTACTTGTTTGGAAACCAACAACAACATAACGAGGCTTTTCGGGAGAAGATTTAACAGACAGTGCCCAGGTGAAATTGGTTGACTGGGGAACGGAGATAGAATCACATTGTCTCACCCTGTATGCAACAGGTAGCGACTATTTTGACTCGATGGTTTTGTAGAGTTAGAACTTTTCAGCATCCACAGGGAGAACATGCGGCATAAACCAAGATACCGTATCCAACGTGATCTGCCGGAATCAGCTGTCCCATCCCTAAAGATTGCATCGTCATCAGACTTTCTCACGAGGGTGAGGGTTTGCTTCTAAATGTTTCTTGGGTGTTGTGGTCTTCTTTTTTGCGTAAATCTTGTTTCTTGTTATCTTATCTAGACCTTCGTCATCAAGATAGTCATTAACCTCTTCCTCAATTTCCTTTATCTTGTCTACTTTCTTTTTAGGTAGCCTCATAACAGCTTTCTCATATCTATACTTTGTGTCTTTGGTTTCAAGGATCTCACAACCCTTCAGACTGAACACAGCATTCTTGATGATGATAGAAGCTGTGTTATATTTTGGGTGATCGTCACGTCTGTTTTTTTTTTCTCTATGGAATCACATTTCTTTCAGTGATTTTCATAAAAAACCTTTTTCATGGGGTGCCACAGGCGCGACCATATACCATTTTCAGGCCGGATCTGTTTAATTTCCTGACAAGGTCTTGAATGGCAATTGCCTTCTGATGATATTTCCCGGACCCGTCTATCATCGCACAAATGCCCTGCGCCCCGGTGTCAATATATTACTCAATATACTCTGGGCTTTCTTTGCCACCATGTCAGGTGATGACTATTGAGCGAGCACACCAGCGTGCTTCTGCAGACTTGATTGGGATTTTGGTGTAAGAGCTTTAGCTACTTGTTTCTCAATAAGTTTCTTTCCGGCGTCTAGCGCGGCATTCTTTCCCGCATCAAAAGCTTTCTTTCCGACGTCTTTGGCTGTTGATTTCCCCACGTCCAATGCTGAAGAAGCAATTTGTTTTGCTGCATTGGATGGAAACAACATTGTAAAAAAGTTTGCGATGCTATCAAAGATTCCAGCACCCCCGTACACATACTGTCTTTTTAATCCACGATTTTTTGGAACAAACATTCTCTTTTTTATAATGTGGACATTAATTTGTTATATGTCTAGTACATTTTGTCTTCTTAGTTTATCACATATCGACACAAGCTCATTCCTTACACCTGTGTTACCAGCTGCCTTACTAGCCATGCTAAGGTCAAATCGTTCAAGTAAAGCATTGGGATAACTTGGTATTATAACAGTCCTTGTCAACCCGTTCCCCTCGGAACGATGTCTTTCATCCCAAATTGTTCTTTATCTCCGACAACAGCGTTATCCTCAATCACACCAACTACGGTATCACCTATATAAAACTTACCACCCTTGTCATAGATACCATAGGTCTTGTCGGCATCTTTATTCGCAAATTTCTCAAATAATAAGAAGAGATATCGCCGATCATTTTAGGTTCATCTTTATCTTCTTCTTCATCTCCAATAGATGGAACCTGTGGAAATGTGATTGCTTTGGGCAAATCTTGGATACCTTCCATAATCGGTTTGATCTCGCTTATAATACTCTTGGTTAGGTCCTTCTGTACGTCAGTGATAGGTTTGAATTGCTTAGCCAGCGTGAACAACGCGTCTTGGTCGCCTAATCGCCCTTCGGCCTGCTGATGTTGTATATCTCTCTTTGTTTTGAGAAACTCAGACACAATTAAATCTTTCCTTTTAGGATCTGTAATCTTTAGAAATGACATCTTTTTTTTCTAACAAATTATACTTTTGTATGTCTCCTCTAATTTATTTCACTTTTCATCTTGATTTTCATCTCGATTTTTATCTTAAAACACATTATTATTCCCAACTTTATTTTTTATTAAAGATTCTCCCGGATGACGTTGGTGACATCTGACGAGGATGATTCTTGCTAAACATCTTCTGGAAAGAGTCAATTGCTTCCTCCCTACCTTGGTTGATAAGAGATTCGCGTGTTTATCAAATGCTCGTTTAGCTGTCGCTTGCACCTTTATTTTATTTGTCGGTATTTTGTAAGTTCGGATAAGACCAGTATGTACTTCTCATCTGTTACCTTGTTATCACGCAAAGCTTTCGAGACCAAATTTCCTCTGTCAACACCTTTATCTCTCCGTATTTCTCTGCCTTCCTCATCAACCATTTGACAACCTGACCCCCTACAATTCCCAAAACCCCTTCCCAAGAGCTGTTGCTTCCATAGCGATCATAATTGGTGCTGCAATAATTGTTGATAGGAGACCTACCCCTGTCACACCAAGACCCATGCTAGCTGCTACAAGGGCTGAATCTACGTTGCTCACAACTTTCACAGCACGATGATATTTCTTACCGAGCTTCTGTCTCTTCTCACTCTCATCTTTGATAGCTTTTTGGATCTCATTTATCTTGTGGAATCTGTAACCATGTCCCTCATCTTCAACAGGGGTGCTGTTGGGATTGGGGGTATAATAGGCGGTGTGATGGGTGAGCAACCGTGTTTGCCGCTGCCTGCTTATCCTCCTCAGCACTGATCATCGTGAATATTTTCTCTTAGAATTCCATTTTTTATTTATGGCAAATACTTTAAATCATGTAATGCACATAGCACAGCGGAGTGTATTCGTCAATTACAACAGCACCATCCGAATTGTTTCGGATGGTAATTATGATATCATCAACACTTTCGAGTAAAATCTCATTTTGCAAACTACATCGTTTGTACTTTAGCTCTTGTTTTAGGGATGTCAACACCATCCGTTTTGTCATCAAAACACCAAATCCCAACAAAACTGTTTCAGTTCCGATTGCTGGGATAGTAAGTCGTTCTTGGCTAAAAATCTCCCATGTTACTGGAGTTCTCTTCCTGGGAGGATGGTTTACATCCACCCTAGGCTCCCAGTGAACTGTTAATGGTTGTCTATGCAACGGTAACCTTTCTGGGTTTTTTTCCCTCAAATTTGTGAACAGGCATCTTTTTAGAATGCATTATATTTTTTATAAAACATTTTCATGCGACCCTCAGGAGAGTCGCAGGCGCGACCCTTACAATATCATACCAAGGATTGAGATACTTTTGAATGAGCTGTTTGGTCCTAGAAGAAGACCCTTTCCATCATACAGACCTTCTTCCTTCTTTAAGTAAATCACATCACCCACAGACGCGAGGCCAGACCCAGTTGCCGTTCCGGGATAAAGCCCTTTTCCGTCTGTTTCTAATTGACAAATGCAACCCCCTTTCTTGAGGTACAAACCGTTTCCCACTGCTTTTTGTACACCAGAACTTCCAAGACCTGACAACCCATCAATACCAAGAGCTGGGAGAACTGTCCTCGCAATTGTTGGTAGAAATCTCGCAGCCAACCCGGCAAGCGAGCCAAGAAATTCTCCTTCGACTTTCATGTTGTATGCGAGCTGTGATTTGCTCATTTTGATTGTTGTTCCTTTGTCACTCTCGTAATCATTAGCCAGTGTCTTTACTTGCGAATCTGCCCTTCTGATATATTAACTTTGACGTTTGTGTATGGACTCATTTTTATATATATTAGATAATATTTTTATATCATTCTCACACTTCTCTATGGAATCTCATCGTTAACTTCTCCCCTCTCAAATTAAGTTGTTCACCATTTTGATCGGTGAGGAACGCTTCAAGACTGTGTATTGTGTCTAATGTCACGGGGAGATATACCTAATTTACTGGTGTTTCAACTATTTTGTACCCTGGAGAGACATTGGGGAAGAAAGAATAAATCGTATTTTGTGTAGTGCCATTTACATAGCTGCCTGAAATAATATCAATGTTGACAAGCAGGCTGTTAATGCTGAGGATATTAACTACATTTTCAGACTCTTGAATGTCGAGGGTGTAAATATCATTTTTCTAGAAATCGAGTTAGGTTGTCTGAAATCGACTTGGTAATTATTTTCCAACATTAGGACAGTCTTGGGTGTATTTGAGTTTGTAGTAATTGTAATGTAATAATGTAATCCTCATTGGCACTGTCATAATGTCCATTCTGTCTCATCTTTTGTTGAATCGTGTCATTGGTGTCTGTGATGTCATAACTACCCTCTGGGATATAAATTTCAAACCATGAAGTTCCACCATCTTGTGAATATCTAAAGTAATTGTTAGTTGGATCAATATTTGGAAAGGAGTAGTAGGTCTCGAGGTTAACGAGTGCTATTTCATAACTTTTCTTTTTATCAAGTTGAATAGGAGGGTTGAACCCGGTCTTGAACCGTTTCTTGTTGTTGGTCACTATAATCTGAAGTGAACTTTTGGGCTCTCTGGTTTGTGCAATCAAAGTAATGCTTCCATTTTTATAATGTGAAAATATTTTTTTTAATTGAGTGTATCTGGAATGTAGAATGTATCAAATTCACTAATATACCTTCCATTATCCTTTTTACTCGTTAGGTCAATAACCACAAACCCATGTGGCTTTGCTCAAGTTGTTTTACACAACTTTCTAAATTCATCCTTAGGCATGTTTTGGGTTACATGCTCATTGTAAATGTGATTGATATTCTTAAGGTCTTGTGGGAATAGACATATGAAATTGGCATTTTCTCTTATCGTCTGACGGGGAAGCTTGAAGTAGTTTTGTGAAAGATAGAAGAAATCTACGTTACTATGCCTTCCTCGAATATAGTAAGTCTCACAATTGTTCTGTTTGTCTAGAAGAAGATCGTCAAAAATTATTAAATTCTAGTTTTCAGAGCTATAGTCTTGGGGATCGGGAACATATTTAGCAGATTCATTAAAACACTCTATGTCTGATTTAATCCCCTTTGCCCACTCTTCAACAAGAGCTGATGGTGAGACATCTAACGTCATTGCCTCATCACGCAAGTCAAACAAACGCATTATGGTTTCTTTTGGTAACTTTTCTTCGAAAACTTTCTTGAGAATACGGTTACATTTAAAATAAAAGATTACAATGGGGAAGAAATAATTACAAAAAAACAATCAAGAAATATTTAGAATTGAAAAGATAATCAAGAAAAGAAAGCCTAAATCTTTAGTAAAGTGGGAGGGTTATCCAGATACATTTAATTCGTGGGAAGATAATGAGGAGTTAGCTGAGCTATGATATAGTACAGCCCTCTGTTATAACATCCTTTTGGCCCTAGCGGTCATGTTGCTATGACTACATGTTTGCTATTTATTAGTACATATATCAGCAATAACAGTATATTAACAGCCTGGCTTAATGTCCTAATTAGATCTACCCACATACTATAGAATTGAGGTTACTTGTATGTACACTGACAAACATCTGTATCATTGTGTGCGCATCAAAAGTGGCTGAAAGTGATATAAGTTTATTATTAACTGGACTAATCCTTGATGATCAACACTGGACAGAAAAGCAGCGAGAAGACATTAAAGCTTGAAACAAATGTGGGTATTCAGGATTCCTATGATAGGAAGTTAAGAACTCTAGCCGCTTATAAAAAATTATCCACGTTTTAGACAGCTAGGTCTCACATTTTCTGATGTTTATCGGCGTAGAAAGCAAAAACACGAAATGCTGCAAGGAGATTGCAGTGTTGCAGAATACTGGATGCATGCCAGCTAACTCGTGTTTTGAAAAAAAAGACACTGACTGACTGTGTAGAATATCATACCCAGTGGTCTATATAAACAGTATATATACGAACGAACGAACGAACGAAGGAATTAATTTATGAATTCATGAATGAACAAATAAATGAATGAATGAATGAATGAATGAATGAATGAATGAATGAATGAATAAATAAATAAATAAGTAAATAAATAAATAAATAAATAAATAAACAAATGAATGAATGAATGAATGAATGAATGAATGAATGAATGAATGAATGAATGAATGAATGAATAAATAAATAAATAA
>JAQQZZ010114626.1:0-15086 GCA_030265115.1 Mopalia vespertina | reverse complement strand
CTTGCACCAGAGTGGAACTATCCACGGTCTCCTCTAATGATGGTTGGACCAGCACAAAAGTGGAACTATCCACGGTCTCCTCTAATGATGGTTGGATTTGCACGAGAGTGGAACTAGCCACGGTCTCTTTTACTGATGGTTGGACTTGCACCAGAGTAGAAATAGCCACGGTCTCCTCTTAATACTGATGATTGGATTTGCCCCAGAGTGGAACTAACTTCGGTCTCCGCTACTGATGCTTTGACATGCACCAGAGTGGAACTAGTCTCGGTTTCGTCTACTGATCGATGGACTTTCACCAGAGTGGAACTAGTCACGGTTCCCTCTACTGATGGTTTGACTTGTTCCAGAGTAGAACTAGCCCCGGTCTATCCAGTTGATGGTTGGACATGCACCAGAGTGGAACTAGCCACGGTCTCCTCTACTGATGGCTGGACTTGCACCAAAGTGGAACTAGCCACTGTCTCTTCTACTCGTGCTTGGGCTTGCCCCAGAGCGGAATTAGCCCCGGTCTCCTCTATTAATGGTTGGACTTGCCCCCGAGTGGAACTAGACCCGGGGCCGAGGTTATAAAAGCTTGAGCACACTCAAGTCCGAGTTTTGCTCCTATTCGGTAGTTATAAAATGTTTTGAGCACGTACTCAGCGGAGTACAAAATGAATGCCCATTCCACCCCTTGAGCACGCTGTTGTGGAGCTCTTTGGTCAATGAAGGTAAAAATTCACTACGATGATTTTGTCGGCTGCTTGAGGTGATTTTGTTTGTCATTGATAAAATGTTTTGACCATTATAAACGTCTCATTTTCAAAATCGAATCGAAAAAGAGTATGTTAAAAGTCATTTGCAACCATCTAATTATTAAAACAACTATGCAGTCCCGTTGAGCATGGTCCGGAGCTTGCTCAGGATTTGTGCTCAGCTGAGCACATAAAGCGGTTTCGATTCTTTTTTATAACCTTGGTTTTCGATCCCGGACCCCTGAGTCCACACAGTTGAGCACGACATATCATCTTGAGCATACTCAAGGATTTTTATTACCTCGGCCCCAGGTCTCCTCTACAGATGGTTGGACTTGCCCCACAGTGGAACTAGACCCGGTCTCCTCTATTGATGGTCTCCTCTACTGATGGTTGGACTTGCGCCAGAGTGGAACTAGCCCTGGTCTCCTCTACTAACAGTTGGACTTTCACCAAAGTGGAACTAGTCACGGTTCCCTCTACTGAGGGTTAGACTTGCACCAGAGCGAAATTAACCAACTTCTCCTCTATTGATGGTTGTCTTGCACCAGAGTTTAACTAGCCACGGTCTTAATACTTATGGTTGGACTTGCCGCAGAGTGGAACTAGTCCCGGTTTCTTCTACTGATAGTTGGACTTGCACCAGAGTGGAACTGGCCCCGGTCTACTCTACTCGTGCTTGGATTTGCCCCAGAGTGGAACTGTCCCGGTCTCCTCTGCTGGTGGTGGGACTTGCCCCAGAGTAGAACTTACCCCGATCTCTACTACACACGGTGAGAATTGCCCCAGAGTGGTATTAGCCCCGGTCTCCTGTACTGATCGTTGGACTTGCCCCCGAGTCGAACTAGCCACGGTCTCCACTACTGATGGTCGGATTTATCCCAGAGTAGAACTAACCCCGATCTCTACTACTGATGGTGAGACTTGCTCCAGAGTGGTATTAGTCCCGGTCTCCTCTACTGATGGTTAGACTTGCACCGGAGTGGAACTAACTCCGGCCTCCTCTACTTATGGTTAAACTTGCCCCGCAGTGGAACAAACCCTGGTCTCATGCACAGAATCGTCGACATTATGACATCCATTATTTCAATTCAACCGATAACATAGCCTTCTGCACTCGGAAGTCCTCGAATCTACTGGGCATCCCATCTCGGGCGGCATACTATCGTCGCCATTATGACATCCATTATTTCAATTCAACTGATAACATAGCCTTCGGCACTCGCAAGTCCTCGACTCTACTGGGCATCCCATCTCGGGCGGCATACTATCGTCGCCATTATGACATGCATTTTTTCATATAATATTTTCACTTAGGGCCTACTGTTTATTTTTCTCGAATGTATGTGTCACATACTTTATAAATAAGAAAATAAAAACAGTTATTCTGTCAATAACGTATTTTATTTACTATCAAACACTTACATGCCAGGCGATCGTGGTTGTCGGCTACGCGCAAAAGGCTAAGTTCCATGGAGACATAGCTTGTAGCAGTCCCTAGTTATAAACCGAGGACTCCTGGTTTCTGAAAACATAAGTCCGCGCTGTCTACAGAATTCCCATATGTTCCAGATTCTAAACTAAATTTGGGTATTCTAAAGCCATATGAAATCCACTGTATGTTCTTGTTAATGTATAGATCGTGTACATATGCCGGTACATCGATTTTCGGCGAATAAAAGTCAAGATTGAGGTGCATAAAGCTATACTTTTAGCCACAGTAACGAGAAAGTCCAGCTGCTTATAAATTTGAAAATGTGTAATCTGGCCTTTCAACGTGGTGTTTAATGCTCATTTACTTGAAAAGCTCTTAAAAGTAGTTAATTATATGCATGTGATGAGGTGAACAGGTGAATATCCCTCTACTCTCATGTTGTAGAACATTTGCCCAAAATTTAAGGACAATCGGGCTATTCAATTTGGACATAGCGCTCAACGCAAATTTATTTGCATAGCTTGTTCAAGCTGGGATTACAATATATATGTATATTGTAATTCCAGGTTAAAGTATTTTATATGCATGTAATGAGCTGAACTGATAATAACCCTCGCCTCTCATGGTGTGGGACATTTGCCCACAATTTTAGGACAATCGGGCTATTCAATTCGGACATACATGTGCTTTACGCAAATTGTACACCATTTCCTCTAAAACAAAACCTAATAAGCATAAATAATATGCAATGATTTCCATATAATTTCAATAATCTCCTCCTTTCCGGTCAGGCAAACTGTGCGTAAAATTTCAGAAAAATTCCCTCTGTATATTTAATTATAAAGGCCTTTACATGGCCGACGCTGACGACAAGGGTATGACATAAGCTCACCTTTCTTCGTACGGGCGAGCTAAAAAGGTATAACATTGATCTATAGCTGAATGACATCAAAGCATATGTGTATGTGTAAAGCTGTAATTTGCCTTGCGACGATCGCACATTTTTCGGTTATTGACCGAATATTACTACATTGTTCAATCAAAATGTCTTGGTTTATGACCAAGCGTTCAATGCGCAAAGCATGGAGGTAAGACGGCGACGGTTTAATCAAATGGGCATATATTGACTATAGCTTTACCAGAAAAGGGTGTGTTGATTACGCTATAAAGTTCATATAATATAACGTTTTGTTCTGTTCGAAAATTAAAGATCCTCGAGTACTGTATAAAGACAATATCCATGGCTACGCTTGAAGCATACTTCAATCTCGACGAACAACTTTCATCTTCGATAACAATTAATAAATGAATTAATAATTAAACCCCGTCGTCAACAACACAGAATATGGACAAATAAATGTTTTATATAGACTTGCGAATCAAGACTTAACTTCAAACCAAGAACCAGGTAAAAATAATATCATCATAAATTTCAAAACTGTAACTTTATTGAATAAATAATAAAGCATGTGTAAACTCACAAACTGGAAGCATTTAATTTAAATTGCATACTAGCCAATACATAATAAATAGCACACTGGCGTGGTATATACATGAATACATTATCAGCCACAATAAATACAAGGGAGAGAATACTGAGTAAGTAATATCTGATTGACGCACAGTTATGCCCCTTTAGCTATGCAAAAATTATTCTTTGCCAAAACAATTCATTTTTACTTTCTTCTACTTATTGATCTGTGCTAATTAAAGAGGCTTAACTACATATTTAATATATACAAACAAAAATTGGGCATTCAAAAGTCAGAAGTACATACAAAATAGAAAGGCTTGGTACTTATAACAAGTTCTTAGTTTATTGGATACTACGTTAATATACTTGAAAACGATATCTGGAATGAGATAGAAACGTAGTATCCTAAACCAAGTCTTTCTATCTCATACAAAAAAATGATTATACTGGTAACAATACAATAATCCGATTGATGAATTCATTGACTGGTCACACTGTAACCCAGGGGTATTTCACTTGTACCAGGACTATGTGCTTTAACAGTGAATTGCCATCATAAGGCTTTACTATGGTAGAAAAATAATATTATTCCAGTGATAAATATATAGACAGAAAAAGATTGCAGGGATTATAAAGGCAGGCCTGTTTAGCTTTATAAAGTTTACCACCAAGCGTGATAAAATCAAAGAGAGTTTTCTATTTTTAGATTTTTTAAGAATTACACCATTTAGTTTAAAAAAAAAAAAAAAAACAACATTCAAACAATCGTTATTTTCTGAAAACTAGGGGGCCTGGCATATCTCGTTTTAGAATAAACAAATAAAAATAATGAAAGAAAGCCTCAACCTGGTACTCCAGTTTTCAATCGGGTGTTTATAATCTAGATATCAAACAAAGCCATGGTCACATTATGCAATTTGTCACTAGTTAAATTCTGCATTTATCTTATGTTAGGAGTTCGATTAGTTATATTGACAACTTGCATTGTGTAAAATATGTGTAAGACTAATAAAAACAGACTAAAACTTATCAGAAATGAATCAGAAAAACTTTTACTAGTAGGTGTGGACTGTCTGTCCAATGACATCGTGCTAACTGATGGGGTCACTGGTACAAATGTCCCCACAGCACAAAAACTGGACATAACACACGTCCAATACAATAAAGTGCACAATAACATGTGTAGACAGTGCATTAGAGGGCACCACGTCACATTGGTTTCAGGAGCTTCCTTATAATAGGGAGCACCTGTTGATGCAGTTGTAGGAAAGCATGTAATGTTCTCATCCACTACAATGCCAAAATGATTGGACTCAAATCTCATAGTTATTTCTACGGTAATGAACTTAAAGTGGTAAAATAATTTGATTTGCACAAAGAGACAATACTGATATCCAGATAACAAACGAACTCAGTTATGACTTTATATCTGGGTGATAAATTACAGACAATGAGTAAGTTTACACTTGATAGTTTATCAAAGAGTAACAAACAATGAACAACAGGCCATAAAAATAAAGATGCAGCAAGTCTTAACTATTCATTTCTTGTACCTTTGTCTATTTGCTGTGTCATTTACTAAAGCATTATCAAAATTGAGCAATATTTCCAAATTCCATTATTCATGTATATGTTGACATCCTTAATTTTTTTGCAGAATTCTTTTTATATGTGGCCAGTAAAAATACAAGTACTAGACGAAGACTGAAAATAAAAATTAAAAGCACCACGTCCAGTCAGCAAGGAACAAACAGCACTTCCAAAAAAATTAGAAACACACTTGACAATAATTGATAATCTATGTTAATTATCAGAATTTCCTAAATTATGCACAGACAGTCAGTATAAAACAGTAGAAATCATCTAGACTTAAAAACTATCAAATGGATTTAAACCAACCACACAGCATGATACATGTACTGTACATTGTAGGATTGCTACACAAAAGACCATTCTTCTTCAGATTGAGAAAAACACAGACCATCTAGTAAGGCAATGAAAAACAAATAGATTATTTTACATCTTTTAGGAACAGAAATATGTTTACTTTTTGGCTTGTACAAGGTTTTATATCATTCTTTATCACACACACAGTGCATTAGACATCTCTGAGGGATAAAGAAAGCATCACTGTCTTCTCTTCATTTGTCATATTTAATGCCAATACCCTGCTTACCCTTTGTTGTTATCAGAACATGAGGACTGCATATTAGTATCAGTGAGTCCTTTAAAAAATTTCTCACCCCCATTTTCTTGATATGACATAAAGTGCTGGGAAAAGACTTACTAATTACTTTTGTCCAATAATGGTCGTTTGTTTTGACTTGATATGTAAATTTGATATACCAAATAATATCTTAAATATATGTAGTTAGATATAAATGTTCTTCTAACATGAAGAATAGAAACTCATTTAAGTCGAAATAGGTTCTGACTAAAAAATGCATACAGAATGCAGATTAATTCTGCATTAATCTCATGTTATTATTTTGATTAATTATATTGACAAGATGGCTGCTTAGCCGGTGAACAATACATGAAACATTACAAGTTTACGGCATAATGTAGCTATCAACCTTAACTATTATTTAATAAAATGCATTGATACACCAAATTCCATTTACCAAACTTATAATAAATAATTGACACTTGGGATTTTTGATACTGTGCTTCATTTCACTTTGGATCAGATTATCAACATATATGAGATATTCAATAAAGCTATAAGCAGCTAAAGATTAAACTGTTGACAAATGATAAGAGTTTGAATTCATATTTCTGTTGCAGCAATCAAAAGGTATGATATGTTTTAAAAGAAAAAACACTTTTTTCAACTAACTAATTGATATTAGAGTCCAGGCCTTAAGGCAGAAGCATGTCCACCCGTCCTTTGGACACTCTGAATTAAACAATTGCCTCATTTGGGCACCCTGTTTAAAGAGACTTTAACATGCAGGAGATAGGGAAACTTTAAAAAGTGGACACCCAGCTACTTAAAAAGTGAAGAAAGATGACCATTTTGAACACCATACTTTTGATTTCTGGCTAAGCCCCTGCATGAGATATTCAATAAAGGGATAAGCAGCTAAAGATTTTAAAACTGTTGACAAATGATATGAGTTTGAATTCATATTTATGTTGCAGCAATCCAAAGGTATATGGAGGTTTTTTAAAGCGCTTTTTTTGGTATTTGCAATACCATTAGTCAGTACTTTCCAGTGAAAGCTGTGCACTGTTTATACTACAGCCTTCAATCGGACATGCAAAAATCCTTCTAAGCTCTGTCTACTATAAAGATAAAAAATTATCTACTAATTCAGTTGGCAATACAAAAAATAATTCAACTGTCAGCCTTCCCTCTTCAACATCAAAAGAAGAAGGTAGTCAGCTGGAGGCTCTTTCTTAAAATGTTGTGCGACAACAAAATATTTTTCCGCCTAAAGTTTAACATTACAAAATTTTATGATATTATTTTGTCGCATTACATTTAGTGAAAGTGGCTGCAGAACTCTACACAGTTTAGTATTGGCAAAAACTCTGAAGGACCATATGACATAGAATTCCTCCACACAGCCAGCTACCATTTATATTCTCTGCTGTCGATGCTTGGTAATTAAACAGCGTTCACCCATTGCTTCAACTGCCTATCATTTTAAGCATTTTGGTTTTATTTAATTGAAAAGTACAGAGAGGAAATAGTTCATAAGTCAAATTAATCAAGGGATATAAATATTATCATTAGTTTGGCAACATACAGATTGTGTTTGATTGGAGTTTAACATCATACATAGAGTATTTCACCTATATAACAAAGGATTGTCGACTTCTTGCTTGGACTTTGACACGGTGCAAAACCATGAAGAGGCCTGGTAAAAATATCACCAGCTGTGAATCCCTCATAAACCCGGGAACGGCCAGGAGGTGGAAACCTATGAGCCGTATTATAGCGAGGGAGGATCAGCAGTCCGCCACATTAAGACCAGTTCCTAGTATAGTTGTAATTATTATCTGCCAAATAGTTGCAAAAAATCATTTCAAGAATTGATATAAATATACTTATCATAACTCGATCATAAATAGTATTGTCAAATGTCAATAATTTGCAAAATACAGGAGCGATGGGAATTTAAACTCATAGAAGACCCAGTCTCCCAGAAGTTCACAAGTTTAAGGTCCAAGGTGCATCTGCTAGCCTACATGTACTTGACCTTCTGACTAGTGATTCTCCAAGATGATCTATAACTGTGTACGAATAAAAAATGATTGCAAATTAGTACCCATAAAACTGAACTGCACCGTGGGACTGGTTCACAATAACCAAATCTAGGAAACCTTGCCCCAAAGGGAATGGCTAGTTTCAGATACAATGACTAAGAAATCTAATAATCTTAATCAGATCTATTAATTGTATTTCAGTGACGATGGGCAGGAAGATCGAGGCATATAAGTTAAAGTACAATGTATCTTATCTTTATACCTTTTTGGGGACGAATTGTAAGATGAGATACATGAAATTACACCTCTCCAAAATTAATATGAGATGTTTCTTTAGCGTGCTGCTGAGCTTCTTCCTGACCCTTCAAAGCTTTCTGACATACTAAACATCTCAATGTAAAGCTATTCACATCTGTAAACTGGCGACTAGCTTTAGCCTCAGATGCTATTTCCATAGCTTGTGCTAGGATGTTATCCTCATTAACAGTGAAAATAGTCCTTATTGAGCGAGAAGGGTCACAAGGATCGAATATCAAAGGGTCATAATGAATACCATCGTAGAGCAACAAAACTCGTTTAGCATAATTCCGATCTTCACCAAATCTGTCTATTCTCCCACTTTGAGTATCAACAACATCTATTTCAACGCTATAATAATTAGACAAAATGGCAACCTCAATAGCACCACCCCATGAATCATCCTTCATGATCCACTCGCAGTACTCTTTGTTAGAGCGACCTAAAAAGGCAGAGTTAAATGTATCTGGATCACTCATAACTACCCCTGCTATTAACTGTCTCATTTGAGTGGCGGCTGTCAAGTCAACATGTCCATCAGTCATCACTGTGTTAATACTGGTAAAAAGACAAGAATTATTAGCTGGAACAACTTTTCTTGTCAAAATTCCTTGGCGAGAATGTATCTGTTTTTGGAAAATGCTATCTGCTATTTTCTGTGCAGATTGACTAGTGGCCTGAAGAGGCGTGTTATTAGTACTATCAGACTTATCCTCTTCTACAATCAGTGTATCACCTGAGGACACCAGTCCCATGAGTTCCCTCCCATCTTCACTTAAATCAACAGCTTTAGGAGGAAAACCACTTAAAACTCGAAGTGAGGTGTTAGGAATCTGGGTAACTTCTGACAGTTTCTGACGCAGAAGACCAACAGTTGAGGATACAGTCAAACCAGTTAGTGGATGGCGACCATTTCTACTCTGACAACGAATGTTGAGAGGTTTTGCTGCCATATTTCTATGAAACAAAAAAAAACAAAAACTTTATCAATACATATGTGGTTGATAGGCTTAAATACACCATATCACTTATACAGCAATACTTAGTTACAATAGCTGCTAGCATATTAAATGCGAATACGTATCTTATAAACAATACAGTATATTGAGAAAGTAGGTGCAACTGTAGCAAAACTTTAGAAATAAGGCCTGCCCCTGAATAACACATAACGTTGAATCAGTATGAACTAATTACTGCGGGAAGACATTTTAAGCCCGTGTGGTACTGCCGATAAATGATTGATTTTGACATGAAAATTGATGTAGAGTGGTCGTTTTATGGGTTGGTCTAACCCAAAAGTGTCTTAGGAAGAAAATGAGATGGTTTATGTCAGATTAAGGCCATGCAATTTTTATATATTGAAAGCTAAAGAAATTTATGTGTAAGACTAAGAAAACTGTTTTTTATGAGTATTTTCTGTTTGTGTTACAGCATAGTACAGAATAATAATCTCTGTGTGTATTTTGAGGGCCTATTAGTGTTTTTAAGTTTAATGCAAATTATGTGTACAAAATACTCCCGAATACACCGGGTAGGCAGATTTGTCTTTTGTCGTTAAATTGTTTTACTTTTAAATATTGGTTCTGTAACATAGGGCCCCGCGAAGCGGCTTCAATTGATTACTTTGTTGGCGTAAAGATCGGACTGGATTTAGAATAGTGGTACAGGAAATCAGGAAAAGATTTCCCTTTGACTTTGTGTAAGTCCGTGTAACAAATCACTAGGCCTAGATAGTTGCAGAATAGGCGTCTATGATCAGATGATACAACAACAACGTTATGTTTGACATAAATATTTGAACGAAGCTGTATGGATCGCAATAAAATGAAGAACAGAATATCCCAAATTCTGTTACATAAACATTAATCGATGACGGAAATGCTTACCGAATTATATATCAACTAGCAAAAGCAAAAATTGATAAATTGTGCAAAAACTGATAAATGTTGTGTCTTTTTCTTTCCTTCCAAACGACAACTGCTGTAAACGTCATCATTTTATGCTGTTTACGTTTGGCAGTTTGACAGTTACCTTATTCCTAACTCCACCCATAGGCTCAAGAAAGAGACACACTCAAAACAATTTCGGTCATTTTTACTTGGTTATTACTCACAAACAAGTATTTAACAACGCATATGAATCATATGTAGCTTAAAATACTTGTCAGTTTTCAATATTTGTCAGTTATACTGTCTAGTTTTGTTCATTTTCATTTGTTTCCAATATAGTACCATGTGAACAAGGTTGTTGACATGGACATGCCCTGAGCACGTGGTGTACTCTAATATCGCTAATGGTACAGATGCGATTAAATGTCGAGCAACTTAAAATCAAGTGTTCCTCTTCCAAATCAAGGTAAACCATGTTTTTTATGTGTGCTGAAGAAAGCTAAAGCAGTATATTAATTCTGATGAAGTCCGTTTTAGCTGAAATGTAGACAATCACAATAAAATTTCATGCCGACTTTCGCCTTCAGTTCTCATCATTTCGCGTGGACGTTGGATTCTGATGACACACTCATTCATGGAACTGACATTGCTTCAGCCAAATATCGTAAACATTGTAGAACAATCAGACGCTGTACAGATGTTATGCCTTTGTTAAATTATAACAATTCTTAATCTCTATAAATATCAATACCAGTTTGGTACATTTCGAATTTTGTTAGATCCAGATATCGCCAATTTAGTCTTAAATGTGTTATTTATAATTATCTTTCACACTTAAGCTGTTCAGTTGATGGGGAGGATTGGCAACCGATAAATTATTCAATAAGGGTTTCAGACTTGGTGAAGATAAATACATGTACAGCTTCATATATCAAGTTCTGACTAAGAATCTGTTCAAATTATTTTATTCCATTTGGCTGCAAGCAAGGCTGTGCAGATAACATATAGCTTTCTTTAATAATAATTACACAAGTCTAAAATAGGAGTTTATAGTGATAGAATAATTTGCACATAACTCATAAACTGCGGTGTTACAGCACATTTTCAGCAGACAAAGAATGCCATATATAATTTATTGATTAACATATTTCTTCAGCTAAAATTGTTCTTTTTTCTTTTTTGAGGAGAGGGGGTTGGGGGAGGATTATACAGATCCAGTTCACATGTATCATTATTATTATTTATATGTTATTATGTTACCGTAACTGTAAATTATATATTATGGGCTTATATATCAAAATTAAAAAACTTTGATATCCGGTCTGACTACTGATCTTCCTTGGATGTACCACTTACGAGATCAAATCCCTCTTTTAACCTGACGTAGGCCTATATGAGGGGGTCATTAAATGTGACATGCATGGCAGGTTCTTACGAGGTTTTCTCTGGTTTTAATTACCGTAGAGTGAAGAGTATGACCCATTGTTATAAAAGGGAAAAAGCTGTGCCAGGTTTGAAACATGGGGAAATATTTTAACCAGTTATTTTAAAATTAAACTGGGAATTGGATCGGTTATTGTTATTTGACCTGGAAATGTGACTGTATTTTGATTGGTTATTGTCAGATTTTGATCCGTAATCACCAACCGTTATTTCCACCTCTGCCTTAAGTATGAGGTTATATCCCAATCAAAATCTATTTTCACTGCCTTCACTTATATTGCTTATAATGCAATACATGTGGCTCTACACGTAATATTTCCTATGATTTTTATACTCATCATGTTAGATATCTCATCATATTCAACATGCATTTACATGGTATCAGGATTGAGTAAGTTGTGTAAACATTCTTCTCACTAATGAATGAAGTGGGTGTAAATGTGTGTAATATATTTCAGCCATTCTGATTGGCTGAGGATTGAGGGAGAGTCATATGTGTGTCACATGTTCCCCAACTGATCCAATACCATAATAATCCTATACATTTGTAGTTAATTCTGTAGTTTATATCATCCAGCTCTTTTAATCAATCTTTCAACAGAAAACCATGGATATAAAATTTTGTCAAAATAATAAAATCTTTACAGATACTTTCTAAAACATGACCTCTTTCTATACACTGCCTTAGTTATACAGTGAGTCAGTGACCATACACTTAGTGACCTGAAGTAAAATAATGCCCTCCGGGGCTTAGACAAAATTTAAAAGTAAAGTGTCCAAAATGGTAAGTTTGCTTCACTTTTTAAGTAGCAGGATGTCCAATTTTTATAATTCCCTATATCTTACATATTTCCTAAAGTAGAGTGTCCAAATGAGGCAATTGTTCACACAAGGTGTCCAAAGGATGGGTGGACACCCCTCTGATTAAACCCTTGAATGGTCTCACAAGTGTGTTTCATGGTGTCCTGTCCTAAAACTGAAGAATTTCAGTCTGAGATTGTTTGATAAAAATCATGCAGCCATTAAAAACGAGCGACGACCTGGGACATGTCTGTTTAAAAAAAAAATCACTCAAAACTTTATGGTCATATTAAAATTTGAGAATTACCTAATTAGATTTTATTTTTCAGTAAGCTTATTGAAATATATAGATCTAGAACTCTGGGGTTGAGGGGGACCACATCCAGAGGTTTGATTTACCTGGGTAATCTTTATCAGAGCAACAATGGACAATTGATGCACACACAACATTACTGTAACAAACTTAATTATATCACCTTTCGTTTTTCACATGTCTGGAACTTACTTTGTTTCTAATCTAGAAATCAAAGGGGAATTTTCTGAAGTTTGAACACTCAGGAAACATTCTTATTTTAACCAAAACAGACATGATGACACAACATTATATTTTTGGGTACACATATGACTTCCAAATTCTTGGTAAAGCCAATCAGGTGGTGTTTAAATTGAGGATTTTGGTTTAATAATTGAGTGGCTATCTGATCGTACATTTACTTTGCAATACTCATGAATGTCTGTTTATAAAAAAAAAAAAGACTCAATCGTAAATGATATGGTCATAATGTAAATTTGAGGATTATACCTTATTGGGTTTTATTTTTCAGTATTAAAGCTTATTGAAATATATAGATTTAGAACTCTGGGGTTGAGGGGGACCACATCCAGAGGTAATCTTTATCAGGGTGACAATGGACTATTGTTGCACACACAACATTATTGTAACAAACTTAATTATATCACCTTATTTTTGTTTCCCCTGACTTTCTATCTGAAAATGAAAGGGGAATTTTCTGAGGTTTGAACACTCAGGAAATGTTCCTGTTTTAACCTATACGAACAGGATGACAAAAAATTCCATGTTTGGGTGCACGTCAATAGTTTTGGTAAAACCAATCAGAACTGTGGTATTTAAATCGAGGAGTTGTGTTTGATATTAGGTCAAGGCTTTACATATATCAGCACTTATTTATCTGCTACTTCATAATCTGCTAACTGTGTTGGGAGTTAATAAGGTCATGTTAGAGCAGCATGATATTACAGCATTTACACTCATCTCTGTGTTAACAATGGAAATGATTTAAACTGACCACATGTAGTCTCATACCTGCTGACACACTAACTCTATATTATCTCTAGTCACTACATTGTGTTTTTAGTCACCACTCCGTATATTGTCCAATTGTTAGTGGGTGATAGAAAACATGCCTGTTATTCCAGTACATCGATTTTCAGGTAAGTTTACCAGCCATTTCTATTGATAACATTTATGAAAATATTTGTCAAATCCTTTTTTCAGCAAACAGATCTGAATAGTGTTTTTGCTCAAAATATGTATATAAAAAAAATGAAAAAACTCTCAAATAAATGGATTTTTTAATGAGCTTTTTGAACTTATTGTGGATTATAGTATAAGATTAACTACCTGCATCATTACAATAGATATGGATAAGTCTGTCAAGTCAGATATTCCACTCTAAGTGAAATAGTTTTGGGGTTTAGGGTTAAGTATTGTACCCCATGGTCTCTAGAACTACATGTACCAACTCCTAGAAAGGACAAGAAGTTCAGCAGGTTTAGCATTAACACAGTTGTTGAAAGTTCTATGTCAAATCTACAATTTTGAATTAATAGAATTGTTTGAGGATTCTTTAAACTGAGTGCACCTCTTTTTATATTAACAGTTTAATGTCTGTTGGCATGGTGATGTGGCGACAGTTTATCATGTTACATTCTTCATATCACATAAATAAAATCAATTTCAACATTTTTTATTGTACATACACATCATTTGACCATGTTTAGAAGCCAAGATTAAGACCTGTTTGTATCAACCGGGTTACATTCAACACATTTATTCTGTTATTTGGGCCAACTAAATAAGGACAGATAAATTTTGTGTGGGGTAGAGTTACTACTGTGTCATAAATCAAATCCAGTCTGTGAAATTAGGTCATGTAACGTAAAAATTCTGTCATACACACAAGGCATGATGTATGTAGGATTTATTTGTGTAGAAATAAACGGCATGTGTGATGATAATGATGACATTTGAATTAGTCTGCATTTTGTCTGTATATGTGGTTTATACCATTTTGCCTGTATATGTGGTTTATACCATTTTGTCTATATATGTGGTTTATACCATTTAATATGTACCATTAATATGTTAATTTTTTTATATTATTTTCTTCTCAATTCTGTACAAAAGGAGGACAGGCTGGTGAACTACTAATGTGGCTAGGACTAGGCAGAACTAATTCATCAGAAACACTCCAAATGTCTTTAAATTATAAAAAGTTTGGATCATCACTTGCTGTTTGAAATGAGGGAAAATTATTTGATCTGTTATTTCATAAATTAGCTGTGAATTTAATCAGTTGTTGTTATATGCAGGCCTGTGCTGTTGGGGAGAACGGTCAGAACGGGGTTTCCCTAAGGTTATGCAAACTCAATTTAGGAGGACCTATTTATAGGTTTCCCAAATTGTTTGCAGTCTTAGTCTAAATTTGAATTTTGCTACTGATTTTGACAAATTTTGTCATCCGATAATCAATGAAGTTTGTGTTTTAAAGCAA
>JAQQZZ010114615.1:0-15086 GCA_030265115.1 Mopalia vespertina | reverse complement strand
GTGGAACTCTTTTGTACATATCTAAAATAAAAGTTTATTTTACATAAGTGAAATTCTTTTCCACATATGTGAAATAGATAGGTTTTGGTGTTTTATTTTACTTATGTGAAAAAGAATTTCACATATGCTAAAAAGAATTCTATATATGTTGAAAATAATTCTACATATGTAAAATACATTTTTATTTTGATATATGTAAAATTCTTTTTCACAGAAGTGAAAATCTTTTCAACATAAGTAAAAAAGAATTTCACATGTATGGAAAAGAATTGTACATAAGTAAAATAAAAGCGAAACTAATTCGACATATACAGAATAAAGATAGAAGTGATAAAACGGCCATACATGCCACTGTGTTAAGCTTCCCTTCTATTGATTTAATCTTAACAAAAAAATTTATCTGAACTGTCGTTATCAACTTTTGATATCCAAAGGGACGTTTAAGTAACGACCAGAACTTTTCTGTACAAGTGTGAGATCTGCTCTCGTCCGTTAACAAGAACTTGTAGGCCTATATCTGTATATCATAAAATATTTTTTGTGCGACAAAATTACAAGCAAATTGCACCTTACCGAGCTACGGTATCAACGAAAGCGCAGAATAACTTACGATGTAGCGACTGATTTCAGCACGCTAAGTGCGAAAAATAACTGAAATGAAAACGAACTAGAGCGGACAAACTTTACTTACGGCTGAAATTTTTATGACTCATTCTAAAAGCTGTGAAACTTTCGATTTAAACTATTCGCAGAAAGCCACAATTGTTTGTCATTTTTAATGCCTTTCTTGCACATCAATAACTGCCAGCTGACGCAAATATTCTGCTACGTACAAAGGTATATAAAAGATTGGTTGTGTCATACGGCATTTGTCAATACTACAAACGTCGTTCAGCTCTCCTCAATGCTAGAATATTATAGCTCTTTGTTATTCCACATGAATTTACTTTCAGTTTCCTTACTGTTGTGTTGAGGAGCCCCTGGATATACCCATGAATAATAACTGACTAAAATGTTTTTCACCCCCTGACAAATACAACCAAAATATTTACACAAAAAACGTACGCCAAAAGCCTTTAAACTTCTAACCAGTTCAGTAGCTATAGCAGGTCCCCCGCAACGGACATATTTTGAAAAGAAATGCACTCATTATTCACCACTGATTTGTTAAAAGCATTCCTTTTTTTTTTGTTAACACTTATACACCTTTAATTTGTTTTCAAATTATAGCTATCACAACACATGTAAACCCGAATGCTGCAAAATTACACAATGACGACCAAATTGTTTTGCGAAATGTGGTGAAATGCAATCCCATTCATTGTCAATAATATGAGCAAGTTAAATTACGCAATAACGGCAGAATTTGTTGAAATACAATCTCATCTGCCATCTAAACAGGAGAAAGTTATATTCCATATTTGACTTTAATCCGTGAATTTGCTTTCAAGTAACTTTAATATTGTATTCACAACACAAACAGCTGTAAATAAAGTAAAATGACACAATGTCGGCCATATTGTTTTGCCGCACTTAGTTTAATGCAATCTTATCTGTTGGCTTCACAAGAGGAATTGAATGAATGATTTGTGTTTTACGCCGTGTGTTAGGGTATGCATTAGATGACGGCGGTGTATTACAACAATAATTGACACTCTGATTTTGTTTTCATGGTATTGTGTTTACAACATTTTGTGTCGGAAGCACGGACAGTAGCATTTCTAATTCCCCACTTCTATAGTAGCCGGTTAAAAAATAAATAACCCTGGCAAAAAACTGGTTTGTAAATAAACTGGTTTGTAAATAAAAGATAATTCAGCATGTCTCATACAGCGTGACAACCATTCACAGTGCTTAACACTGGCACATTACAGTGAAAACGGTGTGAAAGATATCTTTGAAAATCCTTTTGAAACTGGTTTTACTGGAAAACACCATTTGTCGTCAGGTGGGCCTCTTGGGTCCAATTTTGTTTATTACAAAAGACTTTTAAATTCAAGAAGTAGTAGAGTTCTTTGATGTAGATATATATATTTATATATATGAGCTCAGCAAATTGAAACTAGCCATATCCATATTGAATATTTGTTTATTGAACAAAATTAAAGGTTGTTGACAAGGTGTTGAATATACACTTACAGCTGTATTTTAATGTCATGTGATGCTTATAGTTCCAGGTGATAATCAATGTCATGTGATGGTAATAATTTCAGGTGATATAAAATGTCATGTGATGCTTATAGATCCAGGTGATAATTAATGTCATGTGATGTTAATAGTTCCAGGTGGTAATTAATGTCATGCGATGCTAATAGATCCAGGTGATAATTAATGTCATGTGAAGATAATAGTGCCAGGTAATAATTAATGCATGTCATGCTAATAGCTCCAGGTGATTATTAATGTCATGTGATGATAATAGTTCCAGGTCATAATTAATGTCATGTGATGCTAATAGTTCCAGGTGATAATTAATGTCTTGTGATGATTGATATCATCTGATGATCATAGTTCCAGGTCATAATTAATGTCATCTGATGATAATAGTTCCAGGTCATAATTAATGTCATGTGAAGATAATAGTGCCAGGTAATAATTAATGTCATGTCATGCTAATAGCTCCAGGTGATTATTAATGTCTTGTCATGATTGATATCATCTGATGATAATAGTTCCAGGTCATAATTAATGTCATGTGATGTTAAAAGTTCCAGGTAATAATTAATGTCATGTGATGATAATAGTTCCAGGTGATAATTAATGCCATATGCTGATAATAGTTCCAGGTCATAATTATTGTCATGTGAAGATAATAGTTCCAGGTAATAATTAATGTCATATGAGGGCAATAGTTCCAGGTAATAATTAATGTCAATTGATGATAATAATTCCAGGTAATTATTAATGTCATATGATGATAATAGTTCCAGGTCATAATTAATGTCTTTTGATGATAATAGTTCCAGGTAATAATTATTGTCATGTGATGGCAATAGTTCCAGGTAACAATTAATGCAATGTGATGGCAATAGTTCCAGGTAATAATTAATGCAATGTGATCATTGTGATGATAATAGTTCTAGATATTACAGAATGTCGCCCAGCAGTTGTTTTGTATTACACCTGAATGCCTAATAATACTCCATAGATCTATTAACCTCAGAGCACCCATTGTTTACGAGACAAAAATGTAGACTTATTTGAAATCCAATTTGGCATTATCTACTGTAAGTTTTCCTCATAGAAACTGCTCTAGAAACCGGTCATTATCATATAACAGATTTTTGGCTTACAACCTATCCTTTTTTTTAATCCAGAAAATATTTTTTTGAATTAGACATGTTTCAGAAAGCTACAAAATGAAGGGACTATTCATAAAATCCGAAATGAGCGTTTAAGTGTCTTATTTAGAGCAAACTGGTGAAAGATGCACATTTTTACAAGGGTTATGTGAATACACGAAGGAGATCTTGTGGAAATGACTAAGCTGAGATGAGCAGGCTTCTAAGTGCAGGTTCCGGTTGATCAAATAGCCATCCTGCTGTGTTGCTGAGATTTCAAGAATACATGGCAGCGATAATGGCGGACACTATAGCTAGTTTCCATCAAGTTTGCCTATAGATGAATACAGAGAATGTCAATACTTCTTATGGTTGCCACAAGACTTGGCAAAAGCCCCACACATTTACAGAATTACGGCACATCAAATCGGAGCTATCTGTTAGCTGCACTCAAACATACTGTCAAAGATAAGACGTGGGCATAGACGACTGCTTGAAGTCAACCTCAAGTGAAGAAGCGATAACACTGAATAAAGAGCTGCCTTTAATCTTTTTCGAAATGCAACATTTTTGTTCAATTAGTGAACAAGCACCACCTGCATTCTATCGGATTCCATTTTGCAGGAGAATGGAGTCGATGAAAAGAAACTTTGACTTTGATAAAGATAGTCTCCAAAACGTACGTGTCGCTGTTGTTCACATGTCTGTCAAAGACGACAGCTTCGGTACCATTTTCCTTGGTTGGAAAGGGACGTTTTATAAGACATGTAGGAGAGGCATTGAATGGGATGAAGTAGACACAGTGCATGGCTAGACAATCAGCATAGTCGCCAATGTATAATCTCTCCAAGATGTTACAAATCATCTGACCGCGGAGTGGTCATCCAGGGGAATCCGTAAGTGAAATACATCAGGAAGTGATTACTCAGCGGAGAATTATTGATGATCAGCACATTATTACATAAATTATTCTTTCGTGTCGCAAGGAATGCGAGATGGCAGGGTAATTATCATGAAGTAAACAACCAGTGCATGACTGAAGCCAACTGTAACCTCATTTGTAGCAAAGCTCAGCATAGTAATTTAAACAGACGATAATATACAGTAACATCGAACAGTTGACTGGCATTAGTTTGGTCCTGCAGTACATCAGAATCGAATTGATTGTTTCAAGACATTAGTGGCAAAAAGTCACCAGGATTCTAGATGTATCTGAACAAGATCAATGGATTTACATTGACACCAAGAGCAATCCAGTGTTTGAAGCGTCAAGATGACAGACAACGTGAAACAATTAAGACAAATGACACCTGAGTCACTTAATTCTTTTGGAAATCAGACATGTTCAGGGAACACACTTGACCAATGTTCCAGGACATGATCCTGATATTAGAAAAACCAGTGCATATACTGTAATGTCTCCAGGAAAAAAAAAACAATTTATTGACACGTCTGAACGTTTATCAAGCTAGTGGAATCTGAATCTGGTTGTATGTTGTTTGCTTTAAAGAAAATGTAGAAATGGTTTGAAATACTAAAGACGCCCAACAAAGAGTTGTGGGATACAGTATCAGCTCATGCATTAGACAACTTTTGATACAAAGAAAATGATAAACAAGGAGAAAGCAGAAACTTTACCAAAATGTGTTGGGCACTGTTTCCTCATGTTGGTGTGGATTTTTTAGAAGAGAAAAGGTGGAAAAAAGGCTTTTTTGTCCTGTCTAGTCACTAGCATCATCGATTGCCACTCAACTCAATCATGCAGACGCTTCCATTGCCAGAAGAGGCCCGCGCCGTAACGATAACACGCAAAGATCACAGCATAAATCTCGTAGGTAGTAGACCTGAACCAAGAACTCTACTATACAGCAAAGATGCTTCAGCTGGCCGGATTTCATGTTGGTCCCCAAATATATAATTATCTTTTATTTGTTGTTTGTTTGGTACCTGTGACGTCGATAGTGGTTTCTTGCGCCCCTATGAATGAAACGCCGCCATATAAGTTAAATAACCCTGGCCAAGTCTGGCCCAATCATAAACACATCTCTCAGTACAGCCGTTCTCGTTACGCCTAATATTTGCAGTCTAACGCTTTACGTACTCTGCAAAATATGAAAAGATTAGAAAGGACCCTAATCAATGCTTCATCAAAAAATCAAAAATCAAAAGTTTGGACTCACCTGGGATATTTAACCCCTCCGATCTCTAATGGCGGTGTTATTTACTAAAACTAAACATCGCTTTCCTTGCTTATCTTCAAAATGTTTTTCATTGCTGGTATCCGACGTTTCACCAATCAAGGCGACTTTTTAAACTATCCAAGTCGCCGTTACGTACGCAAGCGCTGTCGACGAAACTTCTATTCTATGAGGCATAGATTGTCGGCATGGGACTCTCCTTATTTGGATGACGCGACCTTTGACCCAAGGAATTCGCCAACCGGGAAGATACGCGGGTTTTCCTTACGGAATGTCAAAGGCAGAACAGAAGCAATGGCTGACAACGTTGTTTTAATTTGGAAAGGAGATCGTGTATTACTTTCGTTATCTGTCGTATACACACAACAAAACTCAAGGCATGGATCATAGAACGGCGCTTGCGTGACGACGACTTAAATGGTTAAAAAAATAGGACTATGAGCAGAAATGTCGGATTCCATCGATAACAAACATTTTGACAGTAAGCAAGGAAAGCGATATTGAGTTTTACAATATGACACAGTCATTAGAAATCAGGGGTGTTTAATATCCCAGGCAAGTACAAACGTTTGTTTTATAGTTTGCTTTATTTGTTGATATTTTACGATTTGGAGGAAGTATTGAGTGAAATCCTTTCCTGCCATTTCTCCTTGGTACTTGTCAACGGGTAGGGCTTACGAGAACGGATTCCAGTTAGATCCTAGTGTTTGTGGTTTATTCCAAGCGTTTGTTTATTATAACCTGTGGCTTGTACAAGAAACATATCTCGAACAAGCTTTGCGGTTAGCCATTTGAGAAACTGCCTGGAAACCGGAGACATCAATCAGGGGTGAGTCATCACGTTTGCAGAATGTCATCTAACTCGAGTTACTGTGATAAATATATGCCAGAGAGGACCATTGTGACCATTTCAGTATGCAACCACTTCAAATGAAATCAATACGGTCATAGCATTACGGGTGTATTAGGCTGAGTCAACTGATGTGGTATGGAACGACGCGCTCCATTAACTCATTGTCTGTAAAATCAATGTGCCGGGAGTCTATCAAATTTTCTATGAAGATTCAGACTGAAAACAGCAAATGGAGGCTTTTGCTACTGATATTTAAAAGCGGTCATCATCGGCAAAGCTCCCATACTTCATCAGCGTCCATAGTAAAAGTGTCTGTAGGCCCCAATGTATTAAAACCGCTGAATAATCAACTCTGTTATAATCATTTTATATGACGTAGGCTGCTGATAAGATGTTACATTAAGTAGGCTATACTTTATCTGACATTCGTGCTGTTGAAATGTTATCGTGTGATCTGATCTCTACACCGATATACATGGATACCAGGTAGACCTTCGTTTGCATACGTTCTATTATAAATAAGCACATTATCCTGGTATGGTTTCGTGTTAAAAATAAATATTACTATCAGATCTTTCATATTATATATACCTCTCACCAAGAACAATGTGACTGAACCCACTAAAGACTACGCCAAAAGGTCATAGCTGTATATTAATTTAATAGGTTCATGTCGTCTGTTTAAACTTTAGTAATCGATATCTCACTCTCTTGCGTCATACATGTACATCTGACCCAACTTATAGTGTTGATAACAAACAAATATCGCTTATCTAAATATTTATGATTCTGCAGAATTAACCGATTTGATTGATTTATTTATGTTCAAAAACAATCTTTTTTAGAAGTATTTTCTAACCTTATGTAAATTTTCGTGCTAAAATTTGCTTTTGTGGAATCAGAATTGTGTAGTTTTATATCTGCTTTTTGTGAAGTGTTTCACATGTTTGGCATATTTTTGTACTCAACATAAAGTATTAGATGCTCCAAAATACACAAGGTACACAGCTCTGTAAATCAGCAGGTATTGCGACGTGTGTTGTTATTTCATTACTTTTTACATCTGAGTATATCTTCTTCAGTTTTTAAACTGTACGATTTAGGAAATACGTTCAGATCTAGGTTTTCTTTGCGAAAACACATGAACCAATGAGGCATTGGGCTTCGTACGTTGTTAGATTGCAATCTTCTCAGAAGTCGAGAGGAATTTACCTACCAAACTAGATCTGCAACGGTAGCCATTTCAGCTGTAGTCTGAGATTTAGTCTGCACCCGATTTCAACGATCCGTTGTCGGTGACTCAGATTCTGACAATGGGATCTACATAATTATAGCAAGATGGCTGTGAACCAGCAAAGGGGTGTGGAAATAGGTTCACAAAGATGGCGGGAAAACTTCAATAGGTTGTTGCTAAAGTTTTGGATTATATACAAGCGGTAAGGTATGAGTGCAGGTGAGGGGCTCCTAAATCAAATAGGTAGGTTAATCGACTGACGTTTTCTTTACGTTGTTTCCGTTTGCTACAGCTGTAACGTCAATATAGCATACGCTTTATAATGAAGGTACCTGGATCTATATCAGGTAAACATGTGGATGCTGCAAAAAAGCAGCAAAGTCTTAGTTGATTTATTTTTTTCTTCGTCCTAGTAAACTCTTGCACAGCAATGTTCCATCGAATCAAAACAAAATTTAAAGTAATAAAATATACGAAATATAGTTTTACTGTGTTCTGTTAACGAAAAATGAATATACTCATTAACACATACAATTTGTATTTATGGAATGAAAACAATCATAAGTGAAATATACATGAACATTGGTTGGATCAATTCAAAATTAATCACAGGTTGGGTATTATAATTGTTAAATGATGTCCTTAAATAATAAAGGTGATTTTTCTCTTTGTGAAACAATATTGACTGAACCGTTATAATTTTTAAATCTAAAATATAATGTTAGAATTCTTTGAATCTAAATGAGCTTTTCGTCTCTTATTTGACGAAGAAGTGCACCGACAACAGCATCAAATCAGAGGATAATGAAAATGTAATGAGATTTCATTGAGTTGATGCATACCACTGAAGTGAATGCCATTGAGTACGACGTTAAACACCAAGCAAACAACAAACTAAATATTACTAGGGTTCGCTCAGGACCTGGTGGTAATGTTGATTGTATCACATTAGAATCGAGCATTGTCAATGAAATGTATAGTGATGCACAAATATGTCCACTGGCTGTTTTATGGCATTCTTTGTTGTAATAGTTTACAGGAATACCTTGATAATTTTTTTCACTGGCATTTTGCACATAATGCATTTCTTGCTTAACCTTGAACACTGGAAACAGGTAACAAGATGCTCACACGGCATGTAGAGAGCTGATACTTGATTCGACTTACAAAATCTGCATAATGTCTGGTTTGTCAATCGCTCGTTTTCTGCCAACAGAATCCTTCTCTCTGAAAATGAATATAAAGTCGTTATTAAAGTTTGAATTATAATTAAATGTAAGTCCTGAATATCTCCTTTGCTTTTTCGTGTCTTTTTTTCCGTTCTTACCTTTGAGGGTCCGTTTAACCATAGACACTTGTATAGCTGGTAGCCGTTCTCGTAAGGCAAACAAGTTGAAAGTCTCACGCTTCACGTACTCCATATAAGAAGAATGGGAGATCGAAAAGGAGCCTAATCAATTATTCCTCAAAATCGAAGTATAACAACAAATAATAAAAACTAAAACAAAAGTTTGTGCTCGCCTATGATGTTCAACGCTTCCGTTTTCAGATCAAAGTTCGTGTCAAGGTCGCGTCTCCTTATTTGGTGAAGCGACCTTGACAAGAACAGCATTCTAGTTGATGCGCTGGAGAAACGCCGTATTCCAGCGATGACAAACAAATTGACGATAAGCAGGGAAATCGATGATCAGTTTTAGCAAATGACACCGTCATTAGAAATCGGAAGTGTTAAATATCCCAGGTTAGTATAACGTTTTTTTTAATTTTTAATTTTTGTTGTTATTTTTCGGTTTTGCGAAGTATTGATTAGGCTCCTATCCGATCTGCTCTTCTACTTATAGAGAGTAGGTGAAGCATGAGACTTTCATCTAGTAGGCCTTACGAGAGCGGCTACCAGCTAGATAGATACAAGTGTTTAAGCTTACACGGACCCTCGACGGTAAGAACATGAAAACATGAAACATAATATTTGTTCAGAGTCTATAGGCCCTAAAGGTCACCAATCCAAGGCCGTACAATGGTATCTAGTCAACATTCTACTCAGATTACTATTTAAAAGAGGGTTAAACAAATCTCGCTTGTATATTGCATATGTTAAACTGTGTCAGCCAAACATATATATGCCCGCTATTTATGCGGCTGTAATGTAGGCATATAGGAATAAGCAGGGTTTAAATATTTGTTTGATCAGATCTATGGGTGTCCCGAGTTTGACTTCTGTGGACGCTATATTATATACATCTTTAGACTAGGCCTACACACAAAACGTATAGCTATTTATAGCGGAAATCCGATAAAAAAGACAGTTCAATCTTTCAAACTATTTATTCTGTTTTCGTGGAAGTCTATTTCGTACGTGAAATTTCTTCAAAGCTAATTAATTTAACTCCGAGTTTGTATGGAGAGCATTACGTCAGGTTGATTCCGAACTCTGCATCTATAATAGTATATCATATGATGTAGCCTTATTTACTGGCTGCGTGTCCAATTAATACTGTAAACTAACATTTGATATACCCTGTTTGATAGGCATTTAGAAATTGATGCGCTAAACTTAACGCACGACGTTATGGATTACACGTTTTGGTTTATTATGGGTGCAAGGTTTCAATGTATATTCAGACATCGTTCTCAAGCATAAATGAGCAACAGTTATATTTATTACAGTTTTTTATTTTTACTAAATTTTACAACTGATGGAAGCCATTACCACCACCCTCTGATAACCCTTACAACATGTATTATAACTGTTGATCATATATGCTGAATAGATATTAAACCTGTATAAACCAGAAGTTGTTTTCCATAAAGCCTTATGTTATGTTTAACATTTGATATAATTAATATTTTTCACATGTTTTATAAGCCAAACGTGACCTGAAATCACCCAGAAGCCTTAACTAAATAAGAAAGGTTCAAATATCTGTTCCCAACGCGTCCTTTTTCACTCTTTCTCCTTGAATGTACTTGTACATTGAAATTTCAGTTTCTATTGCCTAATATTTTTTGTGTTTCACTCATTTAAATATACACTATTGAATCAATGGGGATATTACACCTGTATTAAGCCAGTAAGTTTTAAGTAAATTCAAGTTTGAGCTCGCATTGAATACCGCATTTCCCCATTATAAGGAGCAAAATGCGTAAGTCGAGACTTTCACATTGTACCCATGTAGCAAAGTTTAATTGGACTATTGTTGAAACAAGAAGCCAATCAGAAGTCATTTACACAGCCAAGTCTACAACAAACAAGCGTGGTGCCACTGTCTGGGATTGTGTTAGGACTCGTTAATGGGACTAAGATCTTGCGTGTATATAGCCTAGTTGTCATCCTCTGTTCAGACCTCCTCTTTTATTCAAATGGAAGCTCCAATCTGATTGGGTGGAGTAAATAGAGGTCATCCGATAGTAGCTGTTGTAGACTCTAGCTAACTTAGGTTTGTCCGTCTATGAAGGCAGGGTAGGAAAGAAAGAGAGGCTAAATGCGACGATCTTCTTTTCCGCCTTGCCTCGGGATGCGAAAACTGATGCGGAGCGATTACACGATTTGGGCCATTTAAACGCTGTAGCGAGACGCCATGGTAAAACATTTGCAAGGGAGATAATTAAGTTGCTTTAAGTCTTGCACATTTTCAAAACAAGGAGGTCATCAGTTGCCGATATATTAAACCATAGCGCATGAAGCAATTTTTTTTTTGTTTTTTTTTTTTTGTTTTTTTTTTTGGGCCAGGATTTGTAAATTTGTATTGATGCTTTGAAACTATTTCAAGTGCACTTCAGAGAGCTTTCTTTTCTCCTCCTTTATCACGAAACCTTATTTATTGTAAACATCTGCCACACTGTTCAAGTTACTGACACATTTAGGTCGAAGCCAGCGTTACCAAATATTGACTGTTTACCCCAGGGGATGTGACTTAACAGCTGACAATTGCAGTACTGTAATTACCTTTCGTCTTCTAGTCAATATCTGGGTAATGTAATAAATGTATTTAATATTGCTGGTCATCATGTTTATTAGATCTATGTGTTTATCAGTTGCTTGCGTATTGTATTTACTTTGAAGGCTATTAGCTCCAAACTGGATACGTTATTTTATTTGAGTTGAGTTGTATGGCAGGCATGGTCGCTCACACTTTGAAAGCCGGAATCCACCTTGTGGGGCCGTTTTGCGTCGATAGGTTTCTGTCTCAGAACATATATAAACTTAGCGTAACTCTTTAGCAGAACGAGTTGGTAGGGATAAATCCTAATTTATATCAGGTAAAAAACATAGTTTTTCGCGTTTTGCTGGAAATCGGGTTCCTGAGTCGCGTCTTTCTAGTTAGGAAAATCACGTGCCCTCAATATTTTATTTGGAAGACACGACCTTTGATCCAGTCAATCGACAGGAAAAACGGAAGTCTTGGTGACGCGCTTGTGTGGCGGCGACTTGACCAGTTTAAAAAATGTCCTTCCGGGCACGTAAAGGAGGGGCTGAGAGATAACAATTTTTTTTAAAGACAAACAATGGCATCGATGGTTAGTTTTACAAAATGACAACGTTATTAAACGAGTATGTGTTACATAACCCAGGCAAGTAACATATTTTCTTTTAGTTTCCTTTATTTGTGGATTTTCAGGAACTCGATTTCAAATCTTCTACTATCCTATCAATATCTACAGTTAACCTCAACTGCTAAGCCTAACGAGGTGTCTACCATCTAGATACAAGTGTCTGCATGTGTTTCGAGTGTAAGCACCCTTTGTTCTGATGTTGTGAATGCAAATGATCAGATGACGTTTGGCAGAAAACGGTGTTTGGACACTAGTCCGTGTGGGGGTGGGATTGGGGGGGGGGGGGGAATAACAGGGCGAGTTAACCCTAACCCTGATCAATGTATTCGTCAGAGGGCGTATCTAAGATCCTGGCTATAGCAGCTGGGTCCTTCAGGGGTTGTAATGTAGAGTTGCTGACAGAGGTGCTAGTGTTAGTGCATGCCCTTTTGAAACGACAATAATGAATGTATCTAATAGTGACAACTACAAGTAATGGCTAATGACGAGCTTAGTCACTACTTTGCATTCATTAGTTAATTGTTACACTAATTAGCCATCTATAAATACATACTGTGTAAGGAAGTTTTTGCATTCATACTAATTTCACGTCTTCATTGTAATATTTCCAGCTTTTTTCGGTCCCAAGATGTTAGAATAAGAAATAATGTTTAAAAATCTTATCTGATTCCAGATTCATATTTATCCTTAACATCAGTAATTGGATGAATGGTTCAGTTTGTATTCTCCAAGTGTGTGGCTTAGCACTTTGGAGTTTTTTTTGTGTGATTTATTTATATGTTTTTTTTGTTCAACTGAGACAGAAGAAGGCACTTTTGTCGAGGATTGCCAGAATATGTTTTCTTTTTAAATATCCAATCAAAATCTTTTACCCACCGACCATTTTGACAGCGGGTTAAAACAAAATGATTTGTATGTAATAATATCCGCTGTACAGTGAGCGTACAAGTGAAAAAACAATTTGGTCTTATAAAATAGCCATCAATTAAATTATACACACTGGTCTTATTTAAAAAATCAATCAATATAAGTGAATTAAAACCCGCTTTAAGCAGTTGACCTTATTGGCATAAGTGGCGACTTAAGGAAAGTGGTCTAGAATGTACGCTTCTAGTCCATAGATACCTCTCACCTCTGGGGTTTATGTTCGATTCCCGTGAACTGGTAACGTTAGTTGGTATGCCTAGCATCAGCTTTAGGCCGTGGGTTTTCTTGACTATACATACTTTTTACCTCCCACAAATGACAATAAAGCTAGCTAATTGTTGATCTAGTAGGATAAAATTATTTAACATAGACCTTTCGTTTTTACTTAAACACTATAGGCCCCTATATCGTCCATGTCGACAATTCGATGACCTCGAAATTATAATTGTCTAATCATTGTTGAGTGAAATTAAGTATAGGGAATTTTAGAAGACAAGTTTCAAATGTAACGGCTAAGACAAATGTACCCCCATCGGTTAAACCTGTGATACTGTACAACTAAAAATTGGCATAGGTTGAACCGTTCACAGGCCATTTTGTGAGTTGTTACAAACATAAAGACGACGAGAAGCACAAAACATCGGTACCATAGTGATCGTATATGTATATAGAAAAGAAGAAGCTTAATGAGGACACTCTGGGGTCGACTAAGCTCGTACCGTGGTGAAATGTAACCGCTACAAGTCCACTAATCGCATAAAATAAATCAATCCCGCATGTCCGTGTGAGACAATTAGTTAATCTTCAAACCCCAATCACGAAATGAGATAGTTATGGATAATTCTCAAAGTCTGCTTGCAAGCACAAAACTTTTGGTTCTTTCTTTAATTCAGATTACAAGCGATGTTTCCGGGTAGCTATGATTGGATAATGACTTAAGTTGCTTGTCAAGGGAAATCCCTCCCAAACTAGGCCATCGATGTTATCCTATCTCAGCTTACCGTATACATCTCGATTAAATTTGACCATGGTACAAGCTAGGTCGATCCCAGAGTTTCCTACCTTCTGTTCTATATATATGTGTAACCCAAAGGTCCCGGGTTCGAATCCCGGTGGAGGCAAGCAAATGTTTCTCTCTTCATTTATTCCAAATATATAAATAAATGAAGAGAGGAGTACATATACCACCGCTATGGTACCGAGAAGCGGGAGTAGGTCACGTATGGCAGCCGGACAACAGCGATTGCACAACATCTAGTCAATGTCCATTTATCAGTTCTTGTACTCTCCACAATTTCTGTCATAATTTCGATCTAACAAATATCTTAAGAAAAATAATTCAACAACTTATTATTGCTATATGCATGCAGTTTTGTAAAAAAAAAAAAAAAATATATGACCATTATGAAAGTCTCAGGACTTCCTTGTAGAAACTGGCAGAGAAAAGAGAAAGTTCAAGAACCAACTACTCATACTAAGGATTGAACCAATCACATACTAAAGCGAGAAAGAGAGATTGTATCGTGTGAATAAATCGGACAGAAATTCTCACGATTCTCGTGTGTGATCGGTTCGAAGTAACATTATAATACTATCTTCCGGAGTGAGTCAAGTAACAGGAAGTGTGATTTGTGGAAAGTTTACATTCAAAATGAATATCATTTCTGCTTATACACGGACATAAAATTTTAAAAATAGTTCTGGCCAGGCCTTCGTTGTTTTAATTAAACACGCTCATAAATCCTCAAACAATGTGCCATTGTCGGCGTTATTGGTAATACTCTAAAAATAAATCATAGTACTGTATCCAGACATACATGTACATATAGCAAAGTCTTACACCTAACCATGGCTCTTTTATGGAAGATGCTACAGTTGCATAAATGAAAATGATTGCCTTTACACATGTGTATAATATATCCTGTATGTGTTTCATTGTCAATATATATCCGATATTTAATTATTATCACAATTCAGATAAAATTCTAGGCATTTGATTGGATCAGAGCCGTTGGATATTCTACGGTATTCCTTTTTTT
>JAQQZZ010114604.1:0-15087 GCA_030265115.1 Mopalia vespertina | reverse complement strand
TAAAGTCCTGGGTTCGTCGCCCCCCCCCCCCCCCCCCGAGGTTTTCAAAACGTGTCTACGCCCTTGAATATTACGTATTTCATGCTGTGCAAATGGGAAAGTAGGTTGTGTTGTAACAACCCGTCAAAGACCTTCTCAAGAGACACAGGCGACGAGTTGTATCCATTTTTCCAAGGCAAGGCTGAACAGCGATTGTTGTATCAAGACTCAATTTCTACCTTGCCTTCAATGACGGAAAAACTTGAGTTAACTAGAGTGTATACAACAACTACTTTCGAGTGACATATCTTTTCTCCAACCCAATCGGATTGGATCTTTCATTAGAAAGTAGGCGACGGTTTACACAGGATGACAAGTAGGCTATATGTAGATATACACGCACGAGCTTAGTCCCATTAACTAGTCCTGACATTGCCAGGCTTGATTTGTTAGCGCCTTTCTGATTGGCTGCTTGCTTATACAATAGTCAAATTTGAATGTCTGCCACGTGCTTCTTACGAACTGAGGAAAGGGTGAAAATGTGTCTGGTCTTACTCTCTACAGAAAGTGTTAATTGATGCCATTGGTTGCTGGGCAGGCTGACGTAAAACATCTTGCCCTAAACCACACAAGCATTGCTGACGGTGTTTGAACGGGGAGGCCGTCGACGCTGATGGGGTGTTCCAGTGGTGGTGGTGATGCAGGTTTTCCTTTCACTGATCCCACAGGTAAATGTGCGGGTTCGGATGCCGCCCGGCGATATGCCACCGCTACCGCTGTCGGGCTTCGAGGCGGCATAGGGTCCGCCAACATCTTTGTCCACGGGGCAGGTGAAGGCATATGAGGAGCGAGGGTAGAGCGCTGAGTAAAAATCAACCACGCTGCAGAAGGCTCATATCTGTTTTATAGCGAAGATTCGGAGCTGTGTTTAATACGGCTACAATGGGGGCTTGTGATGTAGGGTGAGGGTAGGTCCCAATTTATGTCTCTTTAACACAGTCGCACAAAAAAAAACACCAGTTGAGCTGTCAATCTGTCACGCGGGAATGTCGAAGACTGAGGTGTGCGTTAGTCGTGCGATGGGTTTTATAACTTTCGCATTTACACGTAATGAATGTCCCCGGGCACGACACCTGTGCGTAAACGGAGATGATCGGGAGTCGTTTGATTCAATTAGTCATGTACGGCGTCCTCAAAACTCTGTCGTGTACACGTATGGCCGTTTTTAAACACCAATAAATGCTGCACATTTAAGCTGATGGTAGTGTGGTCCATCCCTTTGCGGAACAAGTTTTGTGCAATATACACCACACTCATGTTCCGATGATGGGCCCCTATGGTAAAGAATGCAGTGACACGCTGATCCACGACCACGACCGTCTTGAAGCTTGGATCGAACATCTTTAGATCCGGAAAGCCTCGGCAAATTCCACAGAGGACATTGCTATTACACGTAACGCCATATAGAATGCAATTCGGGACAGGGTGGATCAACCTAGAATCGTCTTGAAGCAAAACACGGTTAAAGAATGACTTTCAGACGTGTATCGATGACGGCTGTGGTGGAGTGGGGTTAGGGCGGTAACTGGGGAGCTTGGTATGGTATCGTCGATGGGGTGGTGGTGCGTTGAAGGGTAATGTTCTATAACCCTGTTGAAGCCAACACATATATATGGAATTTAACATGGGATTAGTATAGACCGTGACTGTCTTCACGCAAAATGTCAGCCTCGGTGAGATTTCGCGAGACTCTCGCAAATGAAGTCAACACGTTTTGATTCAACATTTTATCAACAATGGGTGCTAGATCCAGAATCTAGACTCCTGACTACCATTAAAATTCACTGTGGGCTATTTGCATATAGTAGACTGCCATATGGAATTTCTTCCTGTCCAGCTATTTTTCAGAGATCCATTGATGGACTGTTGGACATGTAACATGTTGTTGCTTACATGGATGACATTCTAGTGACTGGTAATACAGACACCGAACACTTACACAACCTAGACGTAGTCTTATCTAAATTGTTCAATGCAGACCGTAGGCTCAGAAAGGACAAGTTTGTGATTATGTCGCCAAAAGTCAAATTCCTGGGCTATAAGTTAGATGCTGAAGGCCTTCATCCATTAGAAGACAGAGTCCAAGCAATCTCACACGCACCCATTCCAACAAATGTGACTGAGCTTAAATCTCGGCTTGTTATGGTTATGTGCTACCACAAATTTCTGGATAATTTGTCTGGTAAACTTAAACCCCTTCATAAACTGTTGCGTAAGGGTGAACTCTGGTCTTGGGGTAATGGACAAAACAAAACATTTAATGAATGTAAGCGAGCTATACAATCTACAGAGATTCTTGTCTACTTTGATCCGAAAAAGGAACTAGTATTGCCATGTGATTCATCTCCTTATGGTGTGGGGGCAGTGTTAGCTCACAGATATTCAGATGGAACGGAAAGACCTATCTGTTTTGCCTGTAAAACTCTAACGTCTGCTGAGAGAAATTACTCCCAGATAGACAAAGACGGATTTTGCATCAAGATATTCCACCAATATGTTTATGGGACTCCAGTGACTATCTACACTGACCACAAACCTCTTCTTGGATTACTTAGTGAAAACAAACCAGTACCACAGACGGCTTCACCACGTGTTCAACGGTGGGCACTAACATTAGGTGCTTACAACTACAACATTCAATACCGACCGGGAACTGAATGATAATGCCGACGCATTAAGCCGGTTGCTATTAAGTGGTGTACCCCAACATGTACCTATTCCAAGAGAAATTATCTACCTTATGGAAGCTTTAGAGAACTTCTATGTGAACGCCAAACAAATGCTTATTTGGTCCCGTCAAGATCCAACATTATCTAAAGTTCTGGAATTCACAATGAAAGGATGGCCTAAAAATGCCCAAGATCCTTTATTGAAACCATACAAATGTCGAAGTTCAGAAATCAGCATTGAAGATGGAATTTTACTATGGAGAGCGAGAGTTATCGTTCCTTATCGAGCAAGAGACAACATCATGAAGCTATTACATGATTGCCATCCAGGAATCGCACGAATGAAAGCTTATGCTAGAAAGTTTGTGTGGTGACCAAAGCTTGATTGCGACACTGAGTCAACCTTCAAGTTATGTTCAAATGACCAACAATATGCCAAAACTCCACCAGAAGAACAAATATGTCCTTGGAGTTGGGCAGAAAAACCATGGAGTCGAATTCATATTGACAATGAAGGTCCTTTTCAAGGCCGGATGTGTTTAGTCGTTGTTAATGCTCATTCAAAATGGATGGAAGCCAGTTACACCTGCTACTTGCAAGATTACCATTAAACGTCTGGGAGAAATTTTCTCAAGACATGGATTACCAGAAACCATAGTTTCCGAAAATGGAACACCTTTTGCCAGTGCGGAGTTTAAACAATTCAATGACAAGGACTGTATTCAACACATTTTCTCAGCTCCCTACCAACCTGCTTCCAGCTGATTAGTTGAGATAGCAGTGGGAACAATACAATCAGCGTTAAAGAAATCGGAAATATCAATTCCGCTGGAGGACAAATTAGCTAGAATTCTGTTCAAATATAGAACAACACCTCACAATGCAACTTGTGTAACTCCTGCTGAGTTACTCATGGGGAGGAAACCAAGAAGTCATCTTGATTCTGTCAAACCCAATATTGGACAGAATGTTCGTTCAAAGCAAGCCCAGATTACGTCATACCGGAATATGCACACAAAACACAAAGACTTTAAGCTCCAAGAGGTAATGTATGTGAAGAACTTTACACAAACCAACCCCCCATGAATTTTAGGTATAGTTAAAGGATTTCAAGGTGAACTCAGACTTATCATTAGACTTAACGATGGAAGAGTGATAAAACGTCATGTTAGTCATGTCAGAAAGAAACTTGATTCACCAAAGCCCGATCCAACGGTTCCTTACATTCTTATTGCGTTCGTGTCAGAACCTCAACTTGAACCAGCCGTGAATGATGTCAGTTCGTCATCAGAAATAACCAACCATACCACTACGTTTGAATCGCCTATTCGTCGTAGTGAACGTGTGAGAAAACAACCAGAACGTTTGGATTATTGTTCTTGTGGACAATTCAGTGTTTATAACAGTTTATTGACCTTAAAAGTTAAAAGTGAAAATCTTGACATTCAGTTTAATTTTGTGTTTATTGTATCTTTAAGTCACAGATATGCACATCGGTGTGCGTGTCGAGGCTGGTGATGTTTTTCCGATAGGCGGAGTTACCTAACAGCTTCATGGTTGCACCAATGAGTTTCTTAGATGGGTCCGTATCGTTTTTTCGACGGGCTTGAGTCACATGGTCGGCAAACGGTTTGAAGCACGTGCTGGGTCGGTACTGCATCATCTGGTAAAATTTTGTGACGACGAGACCGTACGTGGTTCAGGTTCCAACGAAGAAGCGGTGTCCCCAAGAGAATGTTCTTACCCCACATACTCCCGATCAACATCGTCTGGGGGTGGTTAAAATGCCATTCGCCTCTGCATAAACGTTTATATGGGGGCCGATGCTCTCTCGGAAGACAGTGGTGTTTTTTAAAGATGGATTGACACTCGGCGAACGTGGGTTTAAGGTGATCGGATACGTGTAGGTCACAATCCACAAAGCCAAACAGGTCATTGGCGCGGACAGTGTCTAAAAGGTGCTGCTTTGTTCGGTTCTGGTAGCGGTGAAGAGAGTGGATCCGGGTATTCAAAAAGGCCGCCAAAGCCGGGACACGTTGACGTTCGGCGTGAAACTGACATTCCCACACATCGATGTAAGCGTAGCCCAAGGCTCGGATGTAGGCTTAGTTGTCGAGCGTCTCAGCACGTAGTCCTTCGGCTGTTTTCCTCTGTCTTGTGTTAGAGTGAACCCTCGTCAACGTGCACCCGTGTGCATGCTAATAACAACCTTTAAATTGAAATACGGTAGATTGTCCATCCACCATGGCAAATCCGTCGACTGGTAACTCAAAGCACTGATCTAGTTGAGGTACTCGATGAATGTTGCCATCAACTTGTAGGGGTCACAGTCGGAGACAAAACATCGAAGCTGTTGGTAACCATGGACGTTGGCGTTGACACTGACGCTCATCGGTATATGGCGATCGATCCATACGGTTTTACTGGTGGTGGTGGTGGCGTCGTCGGTTTCTAAGGGTTGAAGGTAGGCTTCGAAGTCAAAACAGGCCCGTTACGGGAAATACAGGTCGTCGTGGGATATAGAGATGCCTTCCTTCATTATGTGGTCAAATGTCGTAGGGGTGTTGTGATACACACCGTCAGGGCACCGCTTCTTGATAGATACGTCACATGTTTTCTCGTGACGTTGTAGATCATATGAGCGCTTAAAGTTTTGACGGCACTGGTGGCATTGGTACTGGTGAGCATAGAGCCCCTTGTCGCGCACATAGCTGAAGTAGTGTTCATAAAGGTTGAGCGTCATCGTGGAAATATGCTGGACCAGCGACCGACGTACGCAGTCCTCATCCTCGAGCGTGAGTTCGTAGATTGAAATAACGTCTCCGCACGGTCTAGGCGACTGAGGGGTACCTCGCGAAAGTGTTTGGCCTCCATCTCAAGTACATCTGGAAGTAGCGCTGTGTCTGGGTGTTGCAGTACTTTGGTGGTGCTCCGTCTAGGTGGATAGCCAGACAGTGAAAGAAGCAGAGGTTGTCTTTGTATGGACAGTTCGAGCCGCTGACGAGACAGTGCAGGCCTCTGTTGTTGAGTAAGTTGTCGGGGAAGACTGTGGTGGCAATCATAATGTCGGGTAGTTTGTTAACGTAGAACAGCGCGTTGGTCACAAGCTCCACAAACCATTTTGTGTCAGTTAAACGCCCGACAACAAGTGCCACTTACGAACAGTAGTGGGTAGGTAGATAGGTAGGTTGGTAGGTAGTGGCAGCTAGACATCCGCAAGACAAGGCAGGCACGAAGATTAACCAGCCGAGGGCTCTTCTTTTATAGCCGTGGTTCGAACGCTAATGCGTGACATCTCAACCGGCTCTTACCAGTTAAACCGGTTTCAACCGCTTCGATGAGCATTCATCAAGGTCACCTGAATCCACCCTTCCCATTGGTCAGTCACGTGCTGTTTGTTTCTGTGTTTTTTTTAAGTGTTCGAGACTTTTCGCTCCCAATCACTCACACTATTGTTATCTGGACTCAAAGTACAATGGTCACTGTCAAAAGTTATTACCCACCTAAGGTAGCGACTAAACCAAAAAAAAACAACACATGAATACACCGTTTTAATTATAATCTCGATGAAAACAGTCGCTGTTCAACTCGCCTCACACGCAATGCCATGTTGACAGTAAATCGTAAAAAGTTGCACCTCTATCGCTTTAACAAACACACCACGTGAAAGCGTGTCTTCGTTTTTCCTTAAAAACACACCTCCCCAACAGTCTTCCCAAACCAGGTTCCGACCAGCCCCCGAATTCTAACACAACGAAGCACAACAAGCCAATACCTTGACCGTGTCACTTGACCTAGTTCTAAAAATAGAGCAAGCGCATGACTACGAGCAGTCACCCTGCTGTTGTTTCTGTGACCTTTTATAAGTGTTCGAGGCTACTCGGTCCCAATCGCTCAAACTACTTGTTATCAGGACTTAAAGTACAACGGTCAGTGCCAAATGATAATTACCCACCTACGGTAGCGACTCACCCAAAACAAATGACATGAATACACTCTCGAAGAAAATAGTCTCTCTTGAACTCACCTAACAGGCATGTTGACAGTAAACCTTTTTCCTTATTATCGTTTTAAAAACCACACCACGTGAACGAGCGCCTTCGCTTTTCCTAAAACACACCTCAACCCCAACCGTCTACCCAACCCAGGCCACCCCGTATTCTAACACAACGAAGCACAACTCAGAAACCTTTTCGAGTCAGCCCGGGGTAAGTTATCATGGTGACCAGCCCCCAAACACCACCACCACAAATACCAGGTGATGCAGGCCGGGGACGTGGCCAATGTGACTAGCCCCACAACCACACCTACTTAACCGGACTCCATCTCAACCACATTGATGAAGGCGGAGGCTAAGGGCGAGTACTACATCATGGCCCTCGACTACCGCGAGGAGGCCCTGGTGGTCTGGGCGACCGAAACCGACAATAAAAAGTAGGCTGTTCCTGCTTTTTAATTCCAACGGCCCTTTTCAAATCAAATCAGGACTGTCCAAATTTCCACTGTTCATTTTTTCTGACCATTTTTTCTCTCCCTTTATGCCAAGTGATCCAACAACAACAACACCGCACTTGACAGACACTCCGGGATTCCCCTACTGGGTTCCCCACCGAGATTCCATTTCTATTAGTCAGCTCGATTAGAAAATAAATGCTGCACAATATTAGGTGACTTTAATGTAAATCTCTCTAATACTGAAACCCATGCTTCATCTAAAACTTTTCTTGAAAATTCAAGTCTTTCAACCTTTTTTCCTAAAATTACAAAACCCACCCGTATAACACGACAAACCGTGACTCTGATTGACAACATCTTCCTTTTCTATCACCTACAAATTAATATCTCTGGCATTCTTATCACAGATATATCAGATCACTATCCAGTCTTTAACTTAATACCATCTCCGACAATAGAAAACAGACAAAAAACAATTCAGAAGAATACTACTCAAGGAAATAACTCAAGATAATATAAATAAGTTTATAACAAACGTTTGCAACAATGATTGGAACAATGTTCTTCTAGTGAATGACGTAAATGTTGGTTTATCATATATAAATTTATACCGTCCATTTCACAGAACCAACTTCTCACTTCTCACATGTAAAATAAATGCTCCAATTGAATGGAACAAATTGCCCATGAACATTAAATTAAATACCTGACATTCTCTGTTAAAATCCCGAACAAAAGATTGCCTTATCAGAAGTATTGGTCGGACGGGCTAGAGTGTCCTTACTCCTTATATTTTATCTACAAGTATGATTGAAAGTTATTATGCCAGTAATAATATTTTCTATATATTATAATAATAATTATTCAGATATATATTTATTTATTTATCACCCTAAACTGATATAATTAAGTAGTAAAAAAACGTTTTACGCCATTGTACTGAATAATAAAACATTATAAAACAATATAACAAATATATTGAAATATCTTATTTGTACCTGTATTAATTTGTTTACATATATATTTCTGGTGAAATAAATGAAATGAAATGAAAAATACTAGATGCCATCCGAATGAAGATAGATAGAAAGATAGATACTTTATTGATAGGCCTTGAGCCCATAAGACTCCTCGCCAATTCCATACCTATAGAGTGACTGGTGTACAAAATCAATAAAACATTCCAACCTTAAGTAAGATATAACGTGAGGATCAGAAGCAGGCACACTTCTTTGTGCTTTATGATAGTGATGTCAAATAATTTGAATATTCCTACATGGTTGTTGATTGGCCAACACTATAGAACGCGATAAAATCTGCAAGTTTTCGCTTCTTTTCTGTATGGCGAAATAGCAATATTGGCTCAAATAAACTTGCGTCGTACAATTTGATGAACCCAGTAATGTTTTAGATTTCTGAATTGTTGGCCACGATTTGTATGCTGGAAGGTATTTCTGTCTTATTTCAGTATTAAGCGGAAAGGCTAATAAAAAATTATATTCGTTCTCCACCCTGTTTTGTGTACAATAACAAATAACTTTCAAAATTCGATAGCGTTTAATACTGTTTGCTGCTTTCTATTTTAATGGATTATTGTATTTTACCTTGCCAGTTTTGCAAACTTTGATCAAGTTTTCTTTCCTTTATCATTGAATATGAAACACAGTTCACATTTCCAGACACCCATGGCAGACTTCATTAAATCCGCATTTTTCTAGAAGTGACGGGACATGGTTAAGCCATGTTTTACTGATCTTATATTATCTCCTTCTTATCAATACATTTTATTAAATAAAGACGTTTTATCGGTAATTAGTTTATACAAATATTTTAAAACACGCATGGAACATATTGTGGACAGTGGATATCTCCCCAGTTCTTCAAATATACCGTTATATTAGGTGTCTGCTTTCTCTAGCCAAGAATTTTATGTGGACTTTTTCTATTTCCCCAACATTGTTCAGACCCCAAATTTCTCATCCATATAGCAGTTTTAGGGAGAATGAGTGTCGAATAAGTACAACTTTGTTGATATTTTTAAGTTAGACTGGTCGAAAATGCTATACAGCTGGAATAATGCTCTGTTCGCTTGTTCAGCCATGTGTTTAGCAGCTATGTTAAAACAACCGTTGAAATTAAACATTATTCCCAAGAAACAAAACTTTTTGACTATATCTAATTTTTGATTTCCATACAACCATTCATAGTTTACAGGTGACAAATTTTTCTGAAAAATGCACACTTTAGTTTTGTCCATATTTTACTAGAATTATCCACTTTGTGCAATACCATTCCAAACTATTTAATAGCCAGTTTAGTCCCTCAGGAGATTCAGACAATAACAAAGTGTCATCCGCAAACAATAGCATAAATATAGAAATGTCACCAAGCATAAACAGATCATCGTTTCCCATTTTAAGGCTTATTTCTTTTTCGTTGATAAACATCAAAAACGTATAATGAGACAGAGGCCACCTTGTTTAACGCCCATTTCTATGTCAAGGGGAAGCCACCATGCCGCTGTATTTCACCACCCATTTACCGCACCCGCCAGAGTACCAAAAAGGTGGCCCCTTCCCCTATGCCGTAACAAGCAGGGGTAGGTAACGAGTATACCATAAGGCGGTATACTTGAATAGGAAGGTTAAATAATAATATTGTCAAGCAGAGGTGAATGGGTCTTCAGCAAAGCTAATATTTTGTGTTGCTTCTTGTCCGATTGACCCGTGAGCCAACGCCGTCTACTGTAATGATTATCACGAAGGATTGATAAAATTAAACTTTTTATAACATTTTATAGATAGTCAAAATGATTCTTATTTATTCGTGGTAAGTCTATATAGTTGAGGGAGTCGGTCAAACATATAGTGTTTATACGGGATGTGAAAATACGGGAGAAGGGGAACTTGTAAATGGGATTATAGAAAATGAAGGGCAGGATTTCTAAAAATATTGAAAAGGATGCTTATCAGTTAAATCAAAGTGTAACAATCGAAAGGTAAAAAAAATTGGAAAGTATTGTAGAGCCTTAAATCTGGATTGTTGTTAACAATTAATGAAACAACTAATAAGAGTTAACGAAACTCAATGGAAAATTTATTGCAGAATATTATTATATATAGAAGTATCATTCAAATAGTCCATAAAAAAACATAGACAAATATATACAATACAATGTTACCTCTTAGATTTAACGAAAATATAAAAATAAGTATACAGATCACAATTTTTTAATAACCAAATACCAACCGGAAAATACCTCCTAAATTAATACGTGGATTTAATACAAATATGAAAAAGTACAAGTGCAAGGGTGAATATATAGGTTAAGTTAAGAATTTATTTCAGAACACCCCAGTACCAATATCCAGTCATTGAGATATGTATTTCTGTTAATTACTCATCTAAACTTTATATACAATAGCGGCATCGTGTGAAAACCAGGAAATCAAAGTCCAATGTGAAGACAGGTATCAACAGTCATCACCTCCCAAACAACAAACCAAAATACCACAGCAGATAGTCCCTAAGAACACTACCCCCAGCACAATATATGTTGAAGTTATTAACCAGAAGGCAAACAGGTAGAGGGTTGGATGGCAGTAGTTCAGGGCAGTCTCGTCTGGGCTCCAGTTCCCATGGGTGCGGTATACCCAAACATTTCCTGAAAGCAAATCAAATGCAAAATAGCTTAATGTCACAACTGAACGTTTATATCACTACATGGTACTTTTACAAAAATTTCGTTGGATAGCAGATGTTCCAAAATCCTAAATGTTCAGCAGGTGTATACTCTTTCCGTCATACAATATTCCCAATAAGTTTTCGTTACCAGAATAACATGTGTCGAACATTCGCCTATACGTGGACAACGTTTCGTTGGTGCAAACAGCACCAAAAAATAGTTTGCATCTGTTTGGAATTTAATTTGTTCTGACAAAAACCTACCTGCGATAAACCAAGCTAATAAGAAGCAGGAGACCAAAGTCCCAAATCCTGCACAACATCCCGCTTTTTCATCTTCTTCTGTCTCCTCAGACTTGCGTTTCTTGGCTCGATTGCCCATGTTACAAAGAGAAGAGAAGAGCCCAAAAGCACCACCCACGATTAGATAGATGGGGATATACCTCTCAGCCGGACAGTCATGTAAATGCAGAGACCCTGAATAATAGTTAAAAACAAAATAATTACCTTCCACAATTCGCCGCACTCATATAACGTTTTAACAGTTGTTAGAAAACTCTAGGAGTCTGAATTAACATTAGATGTTTATTCTGAGCTCTTTATGCCACAAATATAATATGAATCTTTTTCTTCAACGTGCTGTGAAGAATAAACTGGCCCTGGCAACTCGATGTTTGTTTGCTTGGTGTTTAACATCATACTTAAGGTTATTTCACTCATATGACTCCTGCTAGCCCAATAACTGAATGTAACAGATCGGCTTCGTTTCGCCCATAAACTCTACATGACAACACCAGGCCAACAGAAAGGGACCTCCAAACGCCCCTGACAGCCCGATAAGAAATGCCATAGAGTGAGGGGTTGAAGAAAATAAAAGACGTTTCAACAAGGTGAAAGAATTCTCTTAAAAACATGTTTACTGAACACAACCATAATTCCCCAGTACACGCCATGCCGCTAAATGTTAATTAGTGTTAGTTAATCGATGGTTGGTTGTGATGACTGTAACTAATCTCCCATCTCGTCTATATATACCATCAATTGCCCAACAGATTATGGTACATGGTGCAAACAATTGCCCGATTTATCACTTCTCTTTAACAGTCACTCCTTGACTACTCAATAGTCAGCCAGTAAATCTTGTCTCTACTTACCTATGACAATCATAGCGATAGGAATGGCTGTCAATAGCCCCAGGATTATTAAAATCACAACTGAAACACAAATCAAAGGAGAAATACAAAAATATGACATTTCAATGAGAGTAACTAAAGTGTTGTAATTGTCTGTATGTTTGCTTTCTATCACCTCTCTATTCGACAGTAAACTGGATCTAAACCTCACAGCTGTAGCCTGTAAACTATATATATTTTTAATGAAGAGCAAGACAATTGTGCCTGCCGGGATTCGAACTCCCGCGATCCGGGACAGCGCTCTAAGCAACTGATCCGGTCTATCTCTGAACAATATACAATTTCAACATTACAACTGTTACCAATATGAAAGCGTCTTTACAGGAACAATATACATGTCCAACGTCACAACTGTTACTAATATGAAAGCGTTTTAACAGGAACAATATACAGGTCTAACATCACAACTGTTACCGATATGAAAGCGTCTTTACAGGAACAATATAGATGTCCAACATCACAAGTGTTACCAATATGAAAGCGTCTTTACAAGAACAATATACAGGTCCAACATCACAACTGTTACTAATATGAAAGCGTCTTTACAAGAACAATATACAGGCCTAACGTCACAAGTGGTACCAATATGAAAGCGTTTTAAGAGGAACAATATACAGGTCTAACGTCATAACTGTTACTAATATGAAAGCGTCTTTACAAGAACAATATACAGGCCTAACGTCACAACTGTTACTAATATGAAAGCGTCTTTACAGGAACAATATACAGGCCCAACATCACAACTGTTACTAATATGAAAGCGTCTTTACAAAAACAATATACAGGCCCAACGTCACAACTGTTACCAATATGTAAGCGTCTTTACAGGAACAATATACAGGTCCAACATCACACCTGTTACTAATATGAAAGCGTCTTTACAGGAACAATATACAGGCCCAACGTCACAACTGTTACCAATATGTATGCGTCTTTACAAGAACAATATACAGGTCTAACGTCACAACTGTTACCAATATGTAAGCGTCTTTACAGGAACAATATACAGGTCTAACGTCACAACTGTTACTAATATGAAAGCGTCTTTACTGCAAAAATATACAGGTCTAACGTCACAACTGTTACCAATATGTAAGCGTCTTTACTGGAACAATATACAGGTTTAACGTCACAACTGTTACCAATATGTAAGCGTCTTTACAGGAACAATATACAGGTCCAACATCACACCTGTTACCAATATGAAAGCGTATTTACAGGAACAATATGTCCAACATCACACCTGTTACTAATATGAAAGCGTATTTACAGGAACAATATATATGTCCAACATCACACCTGTTACCAATATGAAAGCGTCTTTACAGGAACAATATACAGGTCTAACATCACAACTGTTACCAATATGAAAGCGTCTTTACTGGAACAATATACATGTCCAACATCACACCTGTTACCAATATAAAAACGTCTTTACAGGAACAATATACAGGTCTAACATCACAACTGTTACCAATATGAAAGCGTCTTTACAGGAACAACATACATGTCCAACATCACAACTGTTACCAATATGAAAGCGTCTTTACAGGAACAACATACATGTCCAACATCACACCTGTTACCAATATGAAAACGTCTTTACAGGAACAATATACATGTCCAGCGTTACAACTGTTACCAATATGAAAGCCCTTTCAACAACTATTTTTTTTGGAAATTGGCCCATATTTTTGTTAGTATTATGTTATGTTTATTGAGAAGAAGCCCCCATTGCATGGTCGAAGCTTATCCTCGTTAAATAAATAAATAATTAACTTAAAAGTTCAACGAAAATAATAAAAACTGACCCGTATTATAAAAGATCAGGTCACCTTCAATAAATGTCTTAGAACAAAAAAATGCATCATGTTAAACTATAGATGTTAACAATATTGTAGATTTTATTGACGTAGGATGTTTTGTGCCAGTGGTTCCTGTATGTGGAAACATCAGCTAAAGTACCATGCTTATTTTAGTTGTTATTAAGATCATAACCAAAAACAATATAAAACAATTATCTTACCAGAGCCACACATAACAGTACAGCACAGTTTACAAGCACTTTGAGCAAACTCCTTATTGTCTGTTGATTCTTGTTTGGTCCTCTTTAGATCCGAATATAACGATTGGTAGGAAGGGGGAGCATCTGCAACATATCTAACAGCATTAACAAACAATTCACAATGTACAGCTCCACATTCAAAGCATCAACCAGTTTTAGTTAATAAATTTAAAATATGGTCATTCAACTTACTTATGGACACCTAACTTCTCAATATTTACATTCAGATCACACTATATACATTTGAATTTTTCCATTTGAGGAGAAATATGTGATTTTAACAAAACATTTTTTACTCCGATGGCGGCGAGCTAGCCCACATAATTACTACTAACTCCAATGAAGGCGAGCTGGCCCGCAGGGTTCCTAATAACTCCAATGAAGGCGAGCTGCCCCACAGGGTTCCTAATAACTCCAATGAAGGCGAGCTGGCCCACAGGGTTTCTAATAACTCCAATGAAGGCGAGCTGGCCCACAGGGTTACCATTAACCCCAATGACGGCGAGTTGGCCCACAGGATAACTACTACATCTAATGACAGTGAGCTGGCCCACTGGATTACCATTAACTCCAATGACGAGCTGGCCCACATGATAAGTACTACATCTAATGACAGTGAGCTGGCCCACAGGATTACCATTAACTCCAATGACCACGAGCTGGCCCACATGATAAGTACTACATCTAATGACAGCGAGCTGGCCCTCAGGGTTACCATTAACTCCAATGACGGCGAGCTAGTCCACAGGGTTACCATTAACTCCAATGACGGCGAGCTAGCCCACAGGGTTACCATTAACTCCAATGACGGCGAGTTGGCCGACAGGGTTACCATTAACTCCAATGACGGGGAGCTAGCCCACAGGGTTACCATTAACTCCAATGACGGCGAGCTAGTCCACAGAGTTACCATTAACTCCAATGACGGCGAGTTGGCCGACAGGGTTACCATTAACTCCAATGACGGGGAGCTAGCCCACAG